>JANHFL010005845.1:10981-24454 GCA_032468155.1 Oxyrhabdium leporinum
CTCATCAGCCAGACATACTCTTATGGGATTTGAACCCGGGTTGCCTGCAATGCAGGCTGTTATCTTAACCACTAAGCGCTAACCACTAACCACTTAACCACTAACCACTAAGTTCCTCACAACGAAACATATATATATATATATATGAATTAATGATACTCAGCCACCACACTGTCCATGCAATGATATGTATGCTTTAAAACAAATAAAAAACTTTACGGGAAAAAAAGAGTAATAATAAAAGGTACCACTACTCATACACTTGTGAATTGCATTAACTGCTAAATCTGAGATGTTGCTACCTGCACCATCTGTATTCAGCACTGCGGACTCAAAACACCCTGCTTCCAAATAGTTTCAGGTATAAATCTTTCTGCTAGTTTCATGCTAACATGAAATTATATTATATTATATTACATGACATGAATTGTCGTGACATTACATGAAAGAGCATATAAAAATAACTTTTCCACCAAGATATCCTTGCCAGGTCCAAATATATTTTTCACTGGTTACAAGTTCCGGTCTCAATATTAGCAAATATTTGTTTCAATAATAGCTGAAAGACTCAACAGAATGAGTTTATATACTCTGATCAAAGTAGGTTTCTACCTAAAAGGCAAATTAAAAATAATGTGAAAATTATTTTAAATATGTTGGAGTATTATGAAGTACACTGAAAAACAATTGGCATTGATCTTTCTAGGCGCTCAGAAAGCTTTTGATAACGTATATTGGCAATTTATGGTGCAACAATTAAAGTGTATGGAATTTGGTAAAAAATGTATAAACATAATTAAGGCAATTTACACAAATCAGAGAGTAAAAGTGATTGTGAATGGGGACATGACAGAGAACTTCTATATAAAAAAAGGTACAAGACAAGGAGCATCTAGAATATGTCTGCCAAATCTTGGAAATGTAACCAGACGCCAGGTACCTATTACCACATGTGGTGGACATGTATGAAGGCAAGAAAATACTGGACGAAAATACACACATGGTTGGAGAAGATGATTAAGCAGTATATAGATTTAAAGCCAGAAATATTTTTGCTAGGTATAATACCAGAAAGGGACTATATATACACGAGGTAGCCATCAGAAGAAGAAAGATTATTATGTGTATGTGAAAAATGAATGTTATTTATGACTATAAGCATGCTAGCATAATTAATATAATTACAAATAAGCTATATTGAATAACTATATTGCTATAATTACTATATAGATTATTATTATTACTACTAGTATATTTATTGTTTTCTCGGTAAAATGAAGTGCCTCGACAATACACTGTTTTCAAAATATTTATATATAAATAATATAAAACTTGAAAAAAAAGATTAGTTGAGACCCCTAATTGTTACCTTTGATTTCCATTTTGTTATTTTGAAATGGTGTTTGCTGATAAGGGGGACTATGGTTTGGAAATAAATGAATGCATGTCACCATTACCTAGATGCTATTTAGCATTCTTAAAACCTATACCATGCAAACAAGATCTTTTGTACAAAAATTATTTTGCCCTCCTTTATAGAAGACGACTATAATTCTCTTTTGGGTTCTGAGGTTTCAGGGTTCATTTGAAGTATTTTATTATCTTTTGAAATTATGGCAGATTTGTTTTGTCTTTAGGACATGAACTTTGTCAGGCTCAAAAAATTCTGAATGGTAAAACTTTAAACATATTACCTATTGACACTTCCATGCCTGGGGTCATTTTTCTATTTTCATGGAAATGGAACTACATTTTTCTATGTTCTAAGAAAACAGTGACCTGAGAAGCAAAAGGAAATCAACTTTATTTCATTCAATACTTGTATTTTCTGTGATAAAGAGAAACCACAGGTGTTATATGACGCCTAGTAAGCAATTAGTTTTGAAATGGAAAAACATTCTCAATAACTATTACACATAATTCAAGTTGACATCCATTTAAACAGCAGAATGACTGCAATCTCTGTTTTTTCCCTCAGAATTAGAATGGTTGAAGTCCAAAGATGAGTGTCAGTTAATAATGGTTGGTAGACTCAATTGAAGATTAAGCTTATCACATATCAAAATAATATGATATCAGAAATTAAGAACCACATAGAACTGCTGCTTCATAGCAGATGTGATAGTGCTTCTCAGTGGAGTCCATAAGCAGATTTAGTAAAACTAATAGGGTCCTATGACTAGATGCAGGCAAGCAATTAGCATGAATACTTTATATATATATAAAATTGCTTTATGGGTTAATTAGTCAACAGTTCTAAAATTCTACTTAATCAGACATTTTTTCTAAATATAGGCTAGTTATCAGAAGCAATATAACAATGGAATGCTGAACCAAGATGCTGCACAAATATTGATAGGTGCGGCAGAAAGCTATGTCGATATTAAAGGAAAGTAAGTGCTTACCAATTAATAAAAATAATGCACATGCAGCTATTGTAATTCAATATTTTCAATGAGAAGAGTAGATACTGTAATATGTTGATGCTATTGTTGTCTTTACTTTTATTGACATGTATAAGATGTTACAATTGTATTTATTTTATTTAATAAAATTTAAATGGCTGCCCAACTCACTCATTGGCTCCGGGTGGCTTACAAAGATAAAAACCCAATATAAAAAACAATGACACCCCACCCTCCTGGCAGATGTACATTTTTTTTTTTAAAAATGCATCTTACATGTAACAAAAATACATAAACAGCTGTATAAAATACCATAAAAGTGAAACGAAGCAAGAGTTATGACTGTCACTAGCTGCGACCATGATGGGCCGAGTCCTACATGTCTTAAGAATTCCTGGATGAAATCCATTCGTATACTAACCAGACCTGCTTCCAAGCCCAATCTTGAAAGGACAATGAAGTAAAGAGCTTTCAAATGAACTCAATTCCTGATTTTTTTTATTCACAGCTTGGAAGTTCAGCAAACTGTTTATGAAAGGATTATAATATTTATCTCTTTGGCAGTAAATAGAAAGCAAGCTGCGCAAAACTAGAAAGCTATTTTGTTCAAAGATTTGAAATAAATAGAATCAAAAGCCAGAAGATCAAATCCTGGAGATGGGAGGGGGGGAGAGCAATTTGTAACTAGTTAAGCCTTGGAAAGAGATGATACTTACAAGAAAATGAATTTTTGGTAAGCCAAACTTCAAGGAAGATAACAATTCAAATAAATTGTTGACCTATCAATTGAGAAAAGAACATCAATTTAAGACATAAAGTAGCATGTTTCAGAATCAAAAGAAATGGCAAATCAAATGTATTAAATACTATTCTCAACCATGTGGAAGATATATATCAACTTTGGAAAAAAATTAGGGTATTTGAATACAGCACACATGAGATGTACAGATCAGCAAAAGGAAATACTACTTATAAGTATTACATTAAAAAAAATCCGGGAGAAGAAGTTAAAATGTAGGTTAAAAGTATATATCAGTAGCAAATAACAAAGATAATAGCTAATAAAACACCTATAAATGTTTCAATCAATAAAGAACAGATACGGATATCAGCTTTTTTTCTCAATTACTATTCTTGATTGCTTTAGAAATATTAGCAAATAAATTTTCATAAAACCAAACCAAACCTGATATCAGGTATCAAGACTCAAGGAGAGAAATAAAATTTAAAATAGTATATGGATGGTGTACTATTTGCAACTGCAAAATGCAATAAAGGAGTTGATGAAAACAATGGTTTTAATGAATACTCAGGATATAAAATTAACATACAAAAAGCTAATAACAAGGTACTTAATTCTAGAAGAAGAAAGCTTTGTGCAGAAAGATTTGGGTGGCCAGCCAACAAACATTTGGGATTCTATGTGACAGTCAGCAGCAAATTCAATTTGCAATTTTGAAAGTATTAAATCAGATTATGGAGAGAAATTAAAAAAAACATTTTGAAAGTGGAAATATTTAAAACGTACGTTTTATTAAATTAGGATCACTAACATAAATATATTATCTACATTTCCAACAATATCAGACTGGGAAACCACACTCATAGAATATGCAACAATAGTAAAATTAACAGTATATATTCATAACAGAAATTTGACTAAATTTAAGTAAGAATGGTTTCTGACACACAGTTATTCACATAATAAGGCAAACTCAGAAACCTAACAGTATAGTTTTCAAGGGGAAAATAACTGATTCAAAAACAGTAACTAGAAACAGTGTTGAGAAATATATTTATGTTACATCAGTCATGTACAATAGGAAGGAATTTAATATGTGATTTTCCCAATAAGTGTTTTTACTGATTATTCTTTAACTTTTTCCTTATTTTTTTCCTTTTTTTCCTTTACATTGTTATGTGCATCTACAATGGTGTTAAAAGTTTTAAGATTTAAGAAAAAACAACTATGCAAGTCAAAAATATTGTACTTGTTCATTTATTTATTGAGAAAAATAATCCAAAGCAATGTACAGGTAGTTCTCAGCTTACTATCACAATTGGAACCAGAACCTTTGTTGCTAAGTAATGCAGTCATTCAATTTTTCAACCATTTTTGCCACAATTGTTAAGTTATATAGTTGTTAAGCAAATCTGGATTTACCTATTGACTTTCCTTGGAAGCCCTCTGGGAAGGTCAGAAATGGCAATCACATGACTCTGGGATCCTGCAATGATCATAAATGCATACTGGTTGTCAAATACCTGAATTTTGATCATGCGACTGGGGATGTTGCAACAGTTGTAAGTGTGTAAACCACACATAAGTCACTTTTTTCAACAATGTTGTTAACGTTGAATGGTTGTTAAATGAATGGTCATAATTTGAGGATTATCTATATTTTTGGCAAAAGTATTGAGAATTATCTCGTATTCACTTTTTATCTTCTGTTTTAAAGTATATGCTTTATTCCAGGTTTATGAATATTCATGAAGTAAAAACTTATTGGGAAAGCAAAGGTGTATTGGTCACAATTAAGAACTGGCTAGCTGAATGGGTTCACTTTGTGAAAGAGGACAGTTTTAAGCCATCAAGGTTAGTATACATTAATAGTTAAAATATGTAGGATGGGAAATATTAACATTTTACGATATATAATGAAGGTGATATATGCACTGTTATATTCTAGCCTTAATAATTGGGATACTGAATAACTAGTAATTAAGAATTACTGAGCCCAAATACCCAGATTTATTGGAAATTAGCTTTCATTCCAATTCAGCAAGATCTAGTCCTGAAATAACAATCAATGTTGTTGAATGCAGAAAAAAGAACTGTAACAAATGATGTTCCAAATTGGAAACTCGATATCAGAAAGTCTAGTAGAGACTAGTAATCAGTTTCTAAGACAGATTTATGAGAAAGAATGGAAAATTCTCAAAGTTAAGTTGCTCAGAAAATTGGGACAATCATGATCAGTTGGCAGTCTGTTTATGAATTATCATTTGGATGGGACCATTGAGACACTTAGTTTACTTGCAAACTGGGGGAAAAGATTATTTATTATCAAGGGAATTTGTCTGTTGAACATCTTTTTTTTAATATAAAGACAAATGCAGAGATATATAAAGAGAAAGAAAAAGTGCAGAGAAAAGTACAGTTAATGAAAGAAAAATAATAATTAAAGACACAGCTTCCAACTTTTACAGCAGTTATGAAGTCATTATCCTTCCTCTTTAATATTACAAAAATCCGTTCAGCCCCTTATGCAATGCTTTTGCAACAATCAAATTCAGAGATCACCATTTCCACTTTTTTCTTATCAGCAAAAAGTTTTCATAAAAGTTTTCCAGTCTTTTATAAAGAATACATCATAAATCAAGGACTACCTGTAATCTGGAAAAGATTATCATAATAACTCCAGTTTGTTTATAGAAATACTATACTTGATTTCTCTTCAGATCATATAAATGTTTCATCTTGGAAATACTTAGAAACATCTATTTTTGAAAAAGAGCTATGTCTTTCAGAAAAGAACATATATTCCTTGGAATCACCATTTTATACCTCCACATATTTATAATTCCTCAACATCCTTCAAAAATATTTTGGGCAATTTACCTTGTGTTGCTTTAATTCCTTTGACAGAAGTTCTATCTTTTTGTGGGCAAAGCACTCCATTCCATTCTTTTTTTGTTGTGGTAATTTGAGTTCACATATCTATTTGGCATCTTTAACTGTTCATAAAATCACACAGTTGGATTCTTGTTGAATTACTCTTTGAGAGCAAGGTTCTTGGACAATGCTGATCACTGTCCATATATGGTATCAAGAAATGAAAAGTAATAGATGTTTAAATGACTATTATTAATTGTTAAAAGTAATAGATGTTTAAATGACTATTATTAATTGTTAAAAATTAATTATTTTTTTCCCTTTACAGAAACCGGTTTATGAAAACATGCTACCCATTAGTGATAATGGAGGAATTTGAATATATATGTTGCATGGTAACCCTTTTGAACTGTTTTCCAATTGCTCTTTACTTTATACTTTCTACCGATACACCATTTTTTCCACAACTAAAATTGTGCAACTATTATTTTCTGATTTTGTACATACTGGAAGCTATACTGAAGGTACAAACTACCTAAATTAATGATATATTTCTTATTAATAATGTAAATAAACATGCCTGCTATATGCTCAATAACCAGAATATGTATTTTTTTGATTATTTACAATAGAAAAGCAGGTTAGAAATATTATAAATATATGTTATTCAAAAGTATGAATTGAAGCCCTAGAGTTTTTTATAAATATAAAATATAGTGCTATCACTTCTTCAGTGTTTTTGTAGTAATTGCTTTTCTAAACTTAATATTTTGCCTTTTGCTGAACTTTAATTCAAGCATCGTGTGTGAACTTACCAAGGTGATAATATAGCCATATGTTGCAGTATGTTTTCTATATGTTTCAAGAACAAGGAAAATAAAATGGTAAACTGGAAATATGAAACGACCATTAATCAACCAAGAGAGATTGAAAGGCCAGATCAGGAAATCAGCTACAATGGAAAACTAAACTATTTTTATTGAGATATATAATAAATAATGTAATCTATTTTATGGCTTGAGGTTCACATGTTGCCAGTCCATCTCCAATAGTCACATAATTCAGTAATTTACTATTATGATCACAGGCCATAACAACATGACATATCAGAAAAGAAGAATAAAATTGGTCAACAATAAAATTGTAAACAACAGTAAAGAAAGCATGCAAGAGAATTAAGAACCAACTAATACTACAATTGGGGGCTTAAAGTTTCATTTCGAAATTTAAAAGAAGTCATGGCAAAGGTAGTTGACCTTATTGTTAATAATTGTGCCTGTGAGAAGGTAATTTGTTTGTTTAATGTCCTGCACCATAAATTTGTTCGTCATCAGCATTTTCCTTTTGATTTTATCTTAGATAGGGCAGTAGAGGACATAATTATCAATCTTGTCTACTTGGTTGGCACTATAGGGCCACAGGTATTCTCCATTGGACATGTAAAAAACTTCCCTTAAAGATAAGTAGAAAGCTTGGTCTAAGTAAACAGATATAAAGGGAGTCCTTGGCTTATGTCCATTTGTCCGGTAATTGTTCAGATTACTGAAAAAAATGGATATATGATTGGTCGGTGAAATTCTGGGCCCATGTGGTCATGAGTGTGTTCACCTCATGATTTGAGTTGTCATGATTGAGATGTGATGATGTTCATTTGTGACCTTTTCTGCCGACTTCCCACAAGCAAACTCAATGAAGAAACTAGTAGGGAAGGTTGCAAGTTGCTCTGTCCCCCTCCCCTCCAATGCACAGCTGTCACTGACCCTCCCAGGCTTTCCCTAACCACCTGTAGCTCAAGTGTGGCATGGGCCAACCCTGCCCAGTTTCTCCCCTAGCCTCCCTTGGCTGCATGTGACCTGAACTCTTAGGCCTTCCCTGTCTCCCAGCCATAACATCTGCACACTCTTTCCCTGGGATTTCTGCCTTTACCCATAATGATCTTGGGATTACAACAGCTATCTCATTCATAGTGAACCATTGGTTTGCTTAACTACCATTGTGTTAGCTTAATGACCATGGTGATTCACTTAATGACTACTGCAAAAAAGTTGTAAAATCAGGTCGGTCATATGAGTGATCCAACTTACGACCATCCTGAGTTATGCCTCTGATGGGCAGGCTCCATCACAATTGTAACTCAAAGACTTTCTGTGCAAGTAACCGAGTTTAATTATGAGATTTTTGGAAGCTTTCTAATTTTTTGTTCCTCAACACTGCAAGGTGAATTCTAACAGAGATTGAGGATAGGCCTACTTTCATTCTAAGATAGGTAGCAGGAGTAAGGAAGGCAGAGAATTTTCCTTAGAACTAAGCTGACACAAAGCTGCATTAGGGGAACAGAAGAGGGCATTGGTCAATTCATGTCTAATTTCTAATCACTTGTTCTAATCACAAATTAGGGTGTTTGGTTTTTAAGTTGAAAAGCTAGAAAAAGATTTTTATCTCCCAGAAAATAGCCTCCTAAAATAGAGGTTCATTTTCTGTCAACCAGAGTTCTATGGAAAAGGCCATTAGGATACTGCTCTCTTTGCTTCCTAGGCCAAACTTCCTAGAAAAGAGGCAGATTACTGTATTTATTTACTTTGATCAGAGAAGGTGCAGTTACAGATAACATTTCTTAACCTTGTCATGTAGAATTTTCAGAGCCTGCTGATAATCTATTAGGAATACAGATTGAAGGACAATATATTCTGGCTACAATTGGGATGTTTTGGCATGTTTTAAAGAGGCAGTGGTATGCCCCCTCCTCAAGAAACTGTAGTTGGATCCACTGGTAGGGGAAAGTTTTGTCTAGTGTTTTGTTTTCCATTTTTAGGGAAGGTGGTAGTGTTGCAATTTCAGAGGATCCTGGATGGAATGGATTATCTATGCCCTTTTCAGTAGGCCTAGATATGGGACAGAAACAGCATTGGTCACAATTTATGGATGATCCTTGACAGGAGGATGAAGATGGTGCACCCATTCTTGTTCTTCTTGATATTTCAGTAGCTTTCAGTAACCTCAACCATGGTATCCTTTGGGGCCAATTTAGGGAGTTGGGGGTGAGTGGCACAATTTTGTACTGGTTCACCTCCTTCCTCCAAGGCCGTTCCTAATCAGTGTTGATAGGCACAGAAATTAGTAAATGGTATTTATTTTCTGAATCAACTTTACTGTAATTTTTAAACATTGTTTTGAGACATAAGAGGTCAGGATGGCTCAGCTGTTAAGAAACTGAGCTTGTCAGCTGGAAAGCAATATTGGAAGAGTGAAGAGAGTGTCAAAGTAACAGAAGTTCAAGACCCAAGCTCCATGCAATGGGGCGAGCCATTCTTGCCCCAGTTCATGCCCATCTAGCAATTCTAAAGCATGCAAATGCAAGTAGATAAATAAATACCACTTCAGTGGGAAGGTAACAGTGGTCTGTGTTTCACCACATGCTCTGTTCTGCGGTGTGATGTCATGCTGGCCACATGACTTCAGAAACATATTTGGACAATACTGGCTCCCTCAGCTAAGAAATGGAGATAAGCACTGTCCCCTAAAGTCAGATATGGATAAGGGAAACCTTTACTTTTATCTTTTTTGAGACATAAATTTCACTGGGGTGTGACCTTTACCAAAAGAGAAAGGGGAAATGTACTTCTTTATTTTCTTACATTTTTCAGTATGTCTTAATCACAATGTTTGAGATGTGAATTTGAAACACTTACATCAGTTCTGGTGTAACAAAATCATAAAATCATAGGGTTGAGAGGGACTTGAGGGCTCTTCTATGCCAGTTCTCTGTATGGTGCAGGATACCTCATCTACCCCAAAGAAATGGCTGTATAATCTTTTTTTAAAAACTTCTAGCGATGGAGCACCTGAGGAGTAGGATACTTCACTGCTTAATAGCTCTCACAGGATATTCATTCTTATTTCAGATTTGGATTTTTCACAATAAAATTTTTACCCAAATGATCTTGTCTTATATTCAAGTGCTGTGGAGAATAAATCCACAATCTCTTCCCTGAGATATCCATTCATGTATTGGAGGGCTGCTGTTAGTTTCCTCTTAGCCTTTTCTTTAGACTGAACATGCAAATTTCCTTTCATTACTCTTTGTAAGATTTAGCTTCTAAGGCCCTTGCCATCTTCTGCATTCTTTCCAGTTCCTCAGTGGCCTTTCTGAATTATGACCAGAACTGACCACAGTATTCCAGATGTAATCTGACCAATGCAGCACAGCCTGGTAGTGTCACTTTCTGTGATTTTGATACTACACCTCTATTGATGCAGCCAAAAAGTGAATTGGCTCTTTTGGCAGCTGCAGCATATTGCTGGCTCGTTTTTAATCTATGGTGTACTAAGATATCCAGATTTTTTTCACAAGTAATACTGCTAAACTAGTTACGGCTTACCTTGTAGCTGTGTGTCTGTTTTTTCCTAAGTGCAAAATCTCTCATTTCTCACCTCTGAACATTTTGTCAGATAGGATTCAAACTTCAAGTATATCAGATTCTTTTTGAATTTTGAGCCTGTCTTCTGGAGTATTAACAATCCCTTTTAAGTTGTGTTATCTGCATATTTTATGACCGTGTCTTCTATTTTCTTATGCAAGTGATTTATAAAAACGTTGAAGAGTATTGTGCCTGGGACAAAACCCTGAGTTATCCCCTTGAACATCACGTTCTATGTGGACATGGACCCAGTAAGGACATGTGTTGGTTATGGTTATTCAGCTAATTGTAAATCTATGTGTTAAGTGAGATCATTTATCCACATTATTCTGGCTTATCAAAAAGGTTACTGTGGCATACTTTATTAAATATCTTACTGAAGACTAAGTACAGTACATTCAAAATATTCTCTTGACCTAGTCACATTGTTAAAGAAAACAATAAGATTTTGCTGGCATAATTTGTTTTAACAAATCCATGCTGCTTCCGCTAATCACAATCACACTGTTTGTTTCTAAGTGCTTGCAAACTCACTGCTTGATTATTTTTTCCAAGATTTTACCAGATATTGGTGTCAGAATGATTGGTTTGTACTTTCCTGTGTCTACCTTTTCCCTTTTTTAAATATTAGAGCAGTGTTGATTCTTCTCCAAGCATTTGGCACTTCTGTACTTAAGCTTTCAGTCAATAATTCTGAGATAACATCTACACTTGCTTTAACACCCTGCAATTTAATCCATCTCATTCAAGAGAATGTGATTTGTTCAGAACAAGTGTTTTCTCACCAGTTCCTTATCTATTTTGATCTTCATTTCTCTTCTCCCCATAGTATCAATTCTATTAAGTTGTACTGTTTTTTTCTTTCATGAAAAGATGGACGCTAGGTAGGAATTAAGCATTTCAGCTTTCTCCCTGATTTTCACAAATGAAAATGTTGCAATTTTGTCATTGTCTCCAAACGGTGGGTCATCAGTTTCCTTGACTTTCTTCCTGTTTCAGACCAATCTCTAAAATCCTTCTTTGTTATTTTCAGCATTTAGAACAAGGCTTTGCTCATGCTGACCCTTAGCCTTCCTGACCACATCCTTGCAGATCAGGTTATTTCCTTATATTCTCCTTTTGTTAATTTGATTGATTTTCCTCCTGCAATTTTTTATTCTGTGACTAGAAAGGAAATGTTTAGTGCACAAATGGGCATTTTTGAATGAGGAATAGAATTCTGGTTAAAAGTTTACCTGGAACAAAAGCTGCCTTTAGAACTATCAGATATTAGCTTATGTCATCATTAATCCTGTGTTTGCAGCAATATGAGATGTCAATCCACAGTCATCACTGTGTACTATCCTTCCTGCTTAGCAGTGTCCTTGTCTGAGCTAAATTCCATAGATGGGATGGTGATTGATTTTGTAAATGACTGGAATATCAAAGTCAAGACTGGGGTTACAGCGGGCCTTATGGATTACAAATTTAATTGAATTTGAGTTTGATATCAAAATATTGACATTGAGATATTGAAGATAAAAGACACATCCAAGGACAAACAATCCTTTTTTTTATCCTTCTTTAACTTTTTTCCCTACGTTTTCTTTTTTCTTTCACTCTTCTTTTGTGGATTAATTTTGCAAATTATTGGAATATTAAAAGCTAAGACTGGGGATACAGCGGGCCCTAGGGATTACAAATTTAATGCATTCTGATTTGGGTATTGAAATACCAAAATATTCAGATATTGGAAAATACTGAGACATTGAAGAGTGATTGAATTCGAACAGGAGGGAGCTGAAGTTTTAACAGGATTACTCTTTTTTCTTTTTTACATGTGGGCCATTGCTATTGGTAAATTGGGACATTAAGATGTCAAGACATTACAGTTGGTTAATTTCTGGTTGATTTATTGTTGGTTGTTGGTTGTTAGTAAGATTGATGGAAACACCCATTGTTAGCACATTGAGATGTCAACTTCAAATATAACCAGAATAGGGAAGAAGGCATCTTCTACACCATTATCAGCTTCTTCAAGCCCATCTAACCAGAGGTCAATGGACAGTATGCTACAGTCAGAAAAATCCAATATCTCGCAAAAAGAGGTACTGGTAATGTTCCAAGCACTACAGGAGTCAATAACAAAAAGTAATAGTGATAAGGAAATACATAGGGGAAGTGAGAAATGATACGACAGAGATGAAAGAAAAAAATCAAAGTATGGATGGAAAGCTTGAACAGTTTCAACAAATGATAGCAAAAATCGAGCAAAGAATTCAGAAAATGGAAGAAAAATCACAGCAAGCAGGAAAAAAAGTAGATATGAATTATAAGCTGACACAAGCAAATAAGGGGTTAGAAAATACAGTGATAATGTTGGAAACAGAGAAAGCCGTTCACTATTTGAGATTTCAGAACATAGAAGAGAAGGGGGAGGACCTACCCGAGATAATGGAAGAGTTGTTGACGAAGGCGCTGGGAATAGGCAAGCAGGAAATGGAAATAGAAATTGATGAAACTTTTAGAATTTACACAAATTATGCAAGAAGACACAAGCTTCCAAGAGAAGTGCATGTAAGGTTCATGAAAAAGTTGATAAGAGATGAGATCCTCAACAAGGCAAGAGATGAATCATTGCAATACAAAGGGAAGCAATTGGTAGCCTTGAAGCAGATTCCCAGGAGACTAAGAGACCTTCGAAAACAATACAAGGTTTTGACTACAGTCTTGATTAAATATAATGTAAACTTCAGATGGCTGATACCTGAAAGAATATTAGTCACCTGGCAGGAAAAAAGATATAGACTGGACACACTAGACAAAGCAATGGAATTCTATGACTGTGACTTTACTATGGAAGAGGAACAAGACCCAAAAGCTCCAATGTTGGAAGAAAAAGGTTTGCAACCAGATGAGAGGGAAGTGGAGACAAAAGAACGAGAAGGAGCAATAGCAAAAGAACCTAGAGGAATAACAGCAACTAGGAGTGTAAGACCTATATATAAATAAAACAATGCAAGAAGAGACAAAGATGTTATCAGTCAATATAAAT
>JANHFL010005845.1:28555-51430 GCA_032468155.1 Oxyrhabdium leporinum
AAATGTTGTTAATATAGAAAATATTGTTAGATACAAAGATATCCTAAATGAGAAGAGGGAAACCAAAAACAAACAAGAACTAAAAGATCAAGGGATCGATTTGACACAGTATTCACAAGTGCAGATACACTCTGGATACGAGAAAAATGCAAAACCAGACGGTTTTTATACAGAATCAATAGAATTAGATAACATATTAACTGGTATAGAAGAAAACTTGATTAAAAAACTATATAGCTGCTTACTTTACATCAGACTGGACGATGAACAAATAAAGGAAACAATGATAGTATGGCCTAAAAATTTTGGCTATACAATTGAGCTAGACAAATGGCAAAAATTGTGGAATAGGAATTATAAATTAAAATGTGAACCACATATTTGTATAAGATATTTTATAGATGGCACTTTGCACCAGCCCAGTTGGCAAGGATATTTAAAGATAAATCGGTAAAATGCTGGAAATGCCACCAGATACTGGTGTCATACTATCGTATGTGGTGGACTTGCTCAAAAGCCAAAAAATATTGAATAAAAATACATACATGGTTGGAAAAAATGATAAAACAGCATAAAACCAGAAATATTTTATTGGGGATTCTACCCAAAGAATATAGTAAGGGAAATGTATATGTAGTTATTCATATATTAACCAATGCTAGAATTGTATTTGCACAAAACTGAAGAGTGAAGAAACACCTACAGATGAGAATGTTATTAGGAAAATATTAGAATGTGCAGAAATGAATACATTGATGTTGGCAATTAAGGAGAAAGAGCAAACTGAATATAATATGGTTATGGGATCTTTTTTATCATTGGTTAAATAATAAAAAGAGAAGTTAGAAATAGGGAAATAAAATAAAGAAGATATATTAAAAGAGATAAGTAAATATTATGACTAGTATGTGGAATAATATTACTATATTAACATTGTAGAATTAATATGTGGAATATTACTATGTTAAATATGGCAGAATTAATATCAATGTAACAAAGGATGCTGTAATTTTGATTACCTTTATACAAAAGTACTTGTACCCAGACAACACACTGTTCAACTGAAGATGGAATGATTATATTAAGAATAAAAAACTTTAAATAAATAAAAAAAGAATGCAGTATTACAGGCTAAGTCTGGCTACAGTGTGGAGTTCAATCCTGATGGGGCTCAAGTTGACACAGTTTTCCATTCTTCCAAGGGTGGTAAAATGAGGATCCAGATTGTTGGGGAAAATATTATGACTCTGTAAGTGGCCAGAGAGTGCCGTAAACTGTGGAACAATATATAAGTCTAAGTACTATTGTTATTGCTACAATTTTCCATATGCTGTAGTCATTACCAGATAAACCTATAGGTATTAATTTCTGCTGTCCACCATATCTTTTGTGAAGATTTTCACATCATCATATTTTAAATGATGACAGGTTATTATTAGTGTTCTTTCAAAAAATGGCTGCCACAAGGAAGTTGATTATTCATAAAATAGATGCTGTGTTAGATAAAACCAGCCACAAACTATTCATTTGTCAGATGACAGACTTGAGAGCATAATGATCTTGCCACCTTCTCTAGCTTCCAGAAATAATTTACAAATACAATAATTTTGGAAGAAGATACAATCTCCTTCCCTTTTTATTGTCAAGAAATGCTTTTGGTTCCTACAAGCAGTCTTGTAAACATCAAATATGGTTGGAGCTTTGCAGCTTACTACTTTTCCATTAATAATAATAATTTGAAAAAGATTAAAATCATATTGGGTAGTAAATGTGGTGTGCACTGTGAGACATAATGATATCTACACTCTAGAAGTGTATATCCCACAGGCTTACCAACTTCTTCTTTTTAATCAGGTAGAAAAGAGATAATGCTTATACCAGTGCCAATTTTGGTTCTTCTATAGTGGATATTGACCTAGAGATTAAAGTAGCCAAACCTGAAGAATGTATGCATCTTTTAAAAAATATTGCAAAGTATGTGTATTTCACAAGTGCATGAGTTGGTTGCTAAGTAATGAAAGGTAAAAAACATTTCTAACATTGTTCCAGTTATAGGAAAAGGAGGGAAAGGACATTGCATCAGGAGTCAAGGACTTAGCAATAGGGTTTAAAGGACAACCAGCCAAACAATCTTAAGAATCACAAGAATCCTAAATGCAAAGAGAGGACACAGCATTGATGGCTGGGGATTTTAATCACCTTTTGCCAAGGAATCATTCCAAATATGTCTGGTTCATTTAGAACATACATTTATCCTCAGGCTATGTTTGGGACCCTTGAAGAGCGAAAGGGGGGAAACTTCTATAAATAAGTATTCTGCCTTTCTTTCCCAACTAGTGCAGTTTCTTTGCTCAGCTCCCAGACACGGTTTCCACACATCAGATTTAAGATTGGTCTAATGTTACTGGCAGGCTTCCATCTGCACTTGTCAGGACTTAGATTTCAGTGCCCAAGTACAGCCTTGGAACATAATAAATAATATGAAAAGTGAGTGCCTCCAATTATGTGAGCAATGCATTCTCTCCCTGCACACTTCAAATACATAGACAAGTGCTATTATACATATTTATATCAGCACATAATCCTTCATTCTTCAGTTGTTCAATATTTGCTACAGTAATCTATAGTAATCTACAGTAATAACATTATTCTTGAGCATACCTGATAACATCCTTTTTCAAAGTCTAATCTTAACCTTTACTTTCCATTTTAAATGTGTTGTATAAAAATATGTATAACAATATTCCCTCTATTCCTAATCTCTTATTCTGTTCTGATTTTTAATACGGCCGATCTTATTTTGATACAAATGAGAATTACTACATTAATCAAACTTACATAGTTCTAATGTTATTACACATATTTATATCAGCACATAGTCCTTCATTCTTCAATTATTCAGTATTTGCTACACCCTTCTAATAGTAATAACATTATTCTTGAGCATACCTGGTAACATCCTTTTTCAAGATCTGATCTTAACCTTTACTTTTCTCTTTAAATGTGTTATATAAAAATATGTATAACAATGTTCCCCCTATTCCTAATCTCTTACTCTATTCTAATTCTTGATACAACCAATCTTTTTTTTAAAGAAAAGAAAAGAAAGAATCCTTACTATCCATCATCTCTCATCCTCTTAGAAGTTCTAGGAGAAATCTGTTTTAAAGTTAATTTGCAGTAATAATAGATATAGATCATTGTAGACAATTTATTTAAATACTCTATTGCATTATTTATCTTAAAAATAATTTTAGTCACTAACAATGTAAAAGATACATGAAAAACTTCATGGGAAGTAAAAAAAAACCAGAAGGGTGGGGTAGAACCGAGCTAAGTTATTGTGTTCTGTAGCTTTTTGGGAAGAGTGCTACGATTAAAAATGGTCTTGCTTGGCCACTTATAATTTCATTAATATAAAATACATATTCCTTTTTAACAGGCAATTAGCAAAATTTTGGAAAACAACAAACAAGAAGCCATGAAAGAGTTAGGTATGAATTTAAAGAGATTATCATTATTATGACAGTATTGTTTTCGTTATTATTAATGAAACTTTAATTTCCATAGTGTCGGTTCTTATAAAGCTGAAATAGCATTTTCTACGCACACGAAAGATCTACTCAAAGCAAGGACAATCAGAAAGACAGTAGTAAGCCCCATGGTCTCCTGTGCATTTACTCTGGCTTCAATAACTTTATATCCTGCTCAGCCCCATATAAAACTGCACATTAGCTACAGGTAGTCCTCAACTTACAAATACAGTTGAGCCCAAAATTTCTCTTGTTAAGCAAGACAGTTGTTAAGTAAGTTTTGCCCCATTTTATGACTTTTCTTGCCAAAGTTATTTAGTGAATCACTGCAATTGTTAAGTTAGAATACAGTTGTTAAGTGAATCTGGCTTCCCCTTTGACTGCTTGTCAGAAGGTTGCAAATGGTGATCACATAGACCCAGGACACTGCAACTGTCATAAATATGAGCCAGTTGTCAAGAGTCCAAATTCTGATTACATAACATGGGGATGCTGCAACAGTTGTGTGAAAAACACAACTTGTCTTAAGCCACATTTTTCAGTGCCATTATAACTTCAAATGACTAAATGAATAGTTGTAAGTTGAGGATTACCTGTATAGAAAACATTGCAATGCTTCAAGTTGTTATCTGTGCAGTCACATAACTTAGCTTTCCTGTTCAGGGATTGTTTAGTTATAACAGTACTGAATGAGGGGTAATTACAAACAGTCCTTGAAGTTCTGGCTGTTGCAACAACCCTGGGTCATGTGAACTCAGTTTGGGTGCTTGGGAACAAGTTCACACTTACAATGGTTGCAGTGTCCCAGAGTAATGTGATTGCCATTTGTGACCTACCCTGCTGACTTCCCACAAGCAAAGTCAATAGGGAAGCCAGCAGGGAAGGTGGCAAATCGCTCTGTAATTGTCCTCCCTACCTCCCTATGCCCTGTGTCCTTCTTTCTTGGGACCTTCCTGTGCTTGCATGCATGTACCTGCAGCACCCCCTCCTCCAACTTGTTTGTGACCTGCTCCCTCATCCCCCTGCCGAACCACATGTTCCTTTCCTTGATACTTTCTGCTTAATGAACTCTGTGTTTTGGAATTACAACAGCAACCAGGACTACCTGAATTTCCATTATTAATGCAATGTTCATTTGCAATTTTTTTAGTAGCTCCTAGAAGAAAGAGAAAAAAGGAGTGGAAAGAAAGTTTATCTGCATGACCGAAGCAGTCATCAATATCTTAAATTCCATAGTCTTTCTTGGCACACTGGATGAGTGCATAAATCACAATTTATTTCAGAGTGCATAAATATCTATCTCAGAGAATTATCTCAGCTGATATATTGTAGAAGAACCTGAAATACATTCAATTAAATATTCCTGATTAATATTTAATCAGGGATATTAATTCTTTTTAACATTCTACATAATTGAAATTTTGGATGGCAAATACTTCTTAACTATTAAAGCCACAATAAGATTGCTCTAATTATTTAATCACATCAGCAATATTAAAAAGGGGGGAGCTAAATAAGAAACAAAATATAATGAAATAGTGTAGGTTAAAAAAGCCTTATGTATAAATATATAAGGACACAAACTTCTTATCTTGCTTTTTATTTTTTTTATTTTTCACCTATTTTTTTACACATTTGTGAGTTTTTTTGATAATGCACATTTTTTCTTTTTCTTTTTTCTTTTTCTTTTTTTTTAAAAACAATACAAAGTTTTATTTTAAAAAAATACCAAAGGCCTAAATTATGCTGATGTTTAGAGTGGGCAATCACTGCCCTTAAATTTTGTTAAACTTCATCTTCAAGTTTTCAGTTGTAAAAAAATATTGCTTTCTCTATGCAGAGACACTTTTTTTTTAATCTATGAGGAGGGACAGTGCATTAATAGAGAATATTTATGCAGGTAGTCCTCAACTTACACCCACAATTGAGCCCCAGATTTCTGTTGCTAAATAAAACATTTGTTATGTGAGTTTTGCCCCACTTTGCAACTTTTCTTTCCATAATTGTTAAGAGAATAAGTTAGTACCAGTAACACAATTGTTAAGTGAATCTGGCTTTATTGACTTTGCTGGTCAGAAGATCGCAAAAGAGGATCACATGATCCCGGGACATGGCAACCATCATAAATACAAACCAGTTGCCAAGCATATGAATTTTGATCACATGACCATGGGGATGTTGCAGTGGTCATAAGTGTGAAAAACGCTCATAAGTCACTTTTTTCAGTGCCGTTGTAACTTTGAACAATCATTAAATGAACTGTTGTAAGTCAAGGACTACTTGTATAAAGAAGCACTTCAACTTTCCTGTATATATTTGCAAAGCAATATAAAATAGATGTATTTTTATCTGTGGATACCACTTTTGGAAGCTGTAGTATCTGGATACTTCATAAGTATTCTTGGATTTACTGTGCAGACATATCCAATGAAAATGAAATGTTCAGCACAGGAAAAAAGTGGATTTTTAAAATTGTATGTTTACTTTTTTTATCTAAAGGAGAACATTCTTCTTCCTAAGACTTTTGTTTCATACAAGATAAATTGATAGTGATCCGAGTAAATTATTTGATTACTTCTAATTAGTTATATTTCTCTTTTCAGGCTGAAACTACTTCTATATAAAAAAATAGTACTTGTTTTTGTATCTATTTCTGAGGAGCACAGAGTTCATTTTGCTTTTCCAGTCTAGTCTGAGACAGCTGCAAATTTGATGTCAATGGGGAAATAGTATTAAATGAAATTATTAAAAGGTTTCTTGGACACCAAAAAAATATGTTTTTTTACTTGGGAACAAATGGCCCCCGGGTTGCTTGTTTACTTAGGAACAAACGGCCCCTGGGTTGCTTGCTATTATAAAAGTAATTTCTATTGCTTTTATAATAAGAGAAAAAAACAAAACACAAAAGTGAAAATACTTGTCTTTCATTTAAAGTCATGTTAAAGTCAATAGGACTAGAAAAAACTTGATTTTTTTCCTTTTAGTTGGTTTTTATTTTTTAATCCAATGACGACCTCCTGCAAAGAATTTTCAGTTTTGGAAAAAGAATACTTTATATTTTTGTTTTCTGTCCGTCAGTGTAATTTAATGAGTTTTGCTGTATTAACATATTTGTAATCTTGCACATCATGTGAATGGAATTCTGCACTTATTGTTCAGAATATTCTAGAGGTAAGATTTTTTGTAGGCATGATTTCTCACATACATTTGTGCATATCTCCATACTTGCAGTTGCTATTAGTGTTGGAGAGAGGGCATTTACTCTTAAACAGTTTTCTTTCACTTTGAATGGCATTTATCATTTCTTGTATGAAAAAATATTTTTGTTTACTTTAGGATTAATGCAGCGTGACTATCCAGATATTGTCATTGCTGTGAAAACCAGACAAGCCGTTCAGACGATGCTAAATACAGCTTTTGAAACTCTTAAATTTATGATAGCAGGAGGAATTGTGGATAAAAATGAAGGAAATGAATTACATAAGGTAATTCAAACAAAATTATATATGAAACATGAGATATTTCTGTTAATATAGAAAAAATCAAATTATATTTACAAATTTTGGATATTGGGATATCCAATATTAAAAATAGAAAGTTGGAGATAAAAGTAAACAATATTTTTATTAACCCCGTATGAATACATTTTCATTGAAAGAATTGTGAGAATATTAAATGGCTGCCTATTTACTTTTCACAGATTTCTGCCAAAATTTTGCAGGCAACTATCATTTGCTCCTACTGTTATCTGGAATCTGAGCTCAGTGCTGAGCTTCTTTGTGACCTAAAAATTCCTTGAAGATATTTCTCCACCTTTCTTTGAGGTGTGCCTAATTATAGCCTGTAACCACTGCTTCTGCTTCCTATTTTAATATTATTTTTATAAAAGATTTTAATTGTGCACTCTCAAGAGATTTGTTATCATATAATGAACACTATAATATAATGGTACCCCATCATCAATTTTTTTTGTATAAAGAAGAAACTGGGTGTTAATTAAACTTCACAGTTGTTCCAGCCCTGATGGATTGTAAATAATTTAGATAAGGGACCTGAAAACACTTCAATGAGATAAACTCTAGAAATCTTAAGCATTGCATTGGGATCATTAAGATTTCTAGGTACAGTATGGTGAATTGGACTGAGTAGGCATTTTTTTTCCTCTATTTTGTGTTTCTTTTTTCCCCGGTTTTTTATTAAATATATAAAGTAACATAATAAAAACAAACGCAAGTTAAACTCAGAAAAAAAAGAAAGAGAAAGAATAAAAGTGAAAAAACACACACATAATAATGGAAAATAGAGAAAAGCAAAGAACTGGATTAAAAGAAAGAAATATGTAAAGAAGTGACTAACAGTCTTCATCAGAACAAATAAAAACAAGTCTTATAACTCATCATCCCCTATAAAGTTACAAGCAAATTTCTTCTTAATCCATCCTTTCCTATATGCAAACTATAAATTGTCAACTTTTCAATCCTGATATCAGCAAAAGGTTTGTACAGAATTACTAAAGCTGCATAAAACATGCCTTATTTTAACCTTGATCAAACAAATCAATTTTATATTCCTTTTATTTCTAACAATCTTAATCTTTAATTCATTAGATATTACCTTTTCCCTATCACAAAGGCTTCTTTGAAGCTTTAATAGACCTCTTTTGTGAGTCCAATGGAAAATCATTGTCAGGTCATTGTCTTGGTTTTCCTTTTTGATTTTTAATGTTCAGCCAATTTCTTTTTTGTATCCAATAAAGGTGTTTCAGGGTTGTTCTTTTGGCTCTCCTTTATCTTTTAATCCATTTTCCTGTCCATATCTCTATTTGGAATGCCTTATCTGCCTTGTAGTCCATATTTTTTAATCCAATTTTTCTTGATTCTACCATTTCTGCATCAAGCAAAATTTGTTTCAGATCTGTCATTCCTTCTATCCCAGAGCAGCAACTATATTGAATTCTACTGTATAGAGCAATATTAATGCAATATCAGAGGTTTTCAATTCAATTGTATAGAATGCGAAGGATGTGTGTGTGTGTTTTATTTTTATAGTTATAATGTACACTGAAGATGGCATTTAATTTTGTTGTACAAGGTGCAATGACAAAGTAAACTAAAGTAAACGAACATCTTTTAGACATAGCCTACCTGTAGTAGCAGACATCATTGCTGATATTATGGCTACTAATTTCTGGCCTTATTCTTTGAATATCTCCTTTAATATTTCAAATGTTATAGTATTTTCTGACATTTTGTATATCCCAAATCTAAAGTCAGGGTTTTTTTGCTTGGACTATAATCTCCTGTAGTGTCTAATTTAATTCACAAGGTCTCTGTCATAATTTCTGGTAGTCAGAATAATTCTGATCCACATGAAAATCTGTTTATTTTATGTAGCTATTTCTCAAATTTTATAGTAAACATTTCAATATTCCAAATTTTTCTGGACCCTTTATTTGTTATTTTCTTAGTTCCGAATCTTATTTAGCTTTTTGCCACTTATTTCAAATGTTTTAAATTTTAAACGTAATTAATTTGTTGTGGTCCAGAAATATTTTCTTACCAAGTGACCTGTCAGACTTGTCATTCCCAAAATGTCCAATAGCCCTAAAACATTTACATAAGAGATTTCTACAAGGATTGGAAGTGAGATTAGAACATTTAGTGTCCTTTAAAAAGCACTGCCATAGATGTGATCTTGATGAATAATTGTCTCCCAGCATTTCATCTAATACTTTTCCAGAGAGGTTCCGTGTGACCATTCTACTTACTGTTTCTTTGCTTTTTATCTGTGTTGTTGTTTTGAGTCTTCATCAAAGACATTTTAAGTTTACCATGCTTCACTGGAAGTCCGTGTGTGTGTGTGTGTGTGTGTGTGTATGCATTATTTTACATTATTTTGTTTGAGGCAATGCTTTTATGACAGGTTCCATTTGTTCGCAATATTCTGTCATTTTTTAAGAAATTATAATGCACAACTAAAAATAATAAAATAAAAGTTCACTGTGGGATCTTTCAGCTATTTTTTATAACGTTGTGTATAGATTAGGATTAGGGTCAAGATACAACAGCTGGAATTTAGAAACACTATTTTACGCTGTTTCCATTCCTTCCCGAGGACAATTAATTGGGAGGCTGAGTAGTCAAGCTTTTGGCCATTTTTTTGTGGGGTGCTTCAGTTTAGTTCTCTCTCCATACTATTTAACATCTACATAAAACTGGAAAAATATTCATTGGTTTAGGTGACATATCATCATACTGAAGTTGCCCAGTTATACATCTCACTTGGAGCTAAACAATAGATGTCTGAGGATTTTAAGGCTCTAGATCAGGGGTGTCAAACTCAATTTCATTTCAAGCTGCATCAGGATTGTGTTTGACTTGGGCAGGGTTGGGGGGTGGTGGCCAGGATGGGAGTGACCAGCTCGATGTCATTCGTGTCAGGGATGCCCATGGTAGCCCGAGCCTGGCCCTCCCGAGCTTCATTTTCACAGGCAGAGGCACTGTGGGCCAGTCCTTTGCTGTTCCCAGGGCAGCCCCACGGGCCAGATCTAAGCACCCCGCAGCTGGATCTGGCATATAGGACCTTGAGTTTGAATCCCCTGCTCTAGATTGAACTGGATAAAACAAATTGAGATTGAATCCTAGCACAACTGGGTGGCTGTTTGTCTAGTAACCTCATTTGAAGGGGCATGTCACACACTCCCCAAAACAGCTTATCTGCAATTTAGGGATGCTCTTTGATTTGGCTAGACTAATGGGCGGGAGCAGATCTCACCTCGGGAAGGGCGGTGGAGGGACAAATAAGATGTTCCAAAGGGCAGGAGCCACGGCAGAAGAGGCTCTTCTCCTAAACCCCACTCACCAGAATTCCTTGAGTGACAGGACCTGCAGCATGCCTATTTTGCTGACATAGGTGGGGTGAGCTAGTCCCATTGGGGTGAGACAATTCCTCAAGTATCGTAAGTTTTCTTGATGGGCATATATTATTGATAGTTCTGCCCTAATATCAAACTTCTTTTGCTTTATTCCAAAACTAGTTTTCAACAGTTAATTGAACCTTCTTGTAGATCTATCTGTTTTTGTTAAACCTATCTATGGACTGGCAGTCTTTGGTGCATAATGGGGTTTGGCCCATTTGGTCTTGGATTGTATTGTTCTAGAGCGACACTTTCTAATTAGCTTATTTTTTTCTGGGGGGATTTTACATACAGTTTGCTTCTGCTGTCAATTAGCAGATAAGCATTTTCCAATTTGTATCGAAAGAACTGGCTTCAGTTATGACTGTCTCCATATAATGCATTTCTAATTCCTTTACTGTATCAGTTATTGGAATTGAAGGTATAGGAGGAGCTAAACCCAAGGTTATCTGCAGTGGGGGCATACTTCTACTCAAAACTTCGCAGTTTTGGAAAGATTCAACAAATATACTTGATCATCATAAATATATACTCTCAGACAATGATAGTTAAAGGTTAACAATGTGTCTCACCTTAGTTCTCACTGGTGTTTTTGGAGAGTAGTATAAAATATATTCTATATAAAAAACAGCAGCTCAGGATTTTTTTTTTGAAATTTTTGAAATTATATGATCAGCACATTGTAAAAAAAAAGATCTCTGCAATAATCAGAAAAGTATACTATGTGATTTAGAGCCATTTTACCTCCTTAGAATTATATCATTCAAGATGTCTTAGATCTAAGAATGTAGAAATCATTTTACAGTGGTTGTTAATAATATGAATTTAAAGAACTAAGAAGTAATATGTATTATAACAATAGTCTTCTTTTTTAGGTGATTCTTTTAAGAAAACAACAGCTTGGAAGACTTCCCCCTACAATTTCCCCATCTACTGCACATGACCTTCTATGCAATATTGTGTGGCTTCAGGGTAATAAAAAACAGATAGAATACATTCAGGTACTGATGCTTTGGATGCTTCACACAGGTAATATCTGGCCCAATGCATATCAGTGGTCACACATTAGATCTAATCTTCACCTCCAAGCAGTAGAGGATGCCAAAATGGAAGAAATTGAGTATTAGTCCTTTGTATGGTCAGATTCTCCCTTGTTCACTTGAGGTTTGTCTGTTTGTTACTTCCTGCTTAGATTACTAAAATGCACCCTATAGGAAGCTGCTTTTGAAAACTACCTGGAAGGTATGGTTATTCCAAAATCCAACATCCTGTTTGTGAAAGCCACTTTCTCCAGAGCACACAACGCCAGTGCTTTGGGCTTTCTATCTGATCTTTCAAACATTATGAAACTTGACCCCTTATTATATCAATTAGATCCTATCTATCCAGTACACATGTCTCTGGTTTGCTGAGGGTTCGTTTCCTCTAACATCTAAGGTAGGCGTGTCAAACTGGCGGCCTGTGGGCCAGATGGGTCACAGGCAGGCCACACTCGCCTCAGCTCCACGAAGGGGAAAAATGTCATGATATGTCTTGTGACAGCAATATGATGCCGTGGGTTTGACACCTGTGATCTAGGGGAAACCAACATCATCCTATTCTTAGCATTGACACTAACCCTATGGAATAGCTTTCTACCGGATATTTGTATGGTTGCATTGTTCCTGATCTTTAGAAATATCTTAAAAACTGAGCTGTTCAGAAAGGCTTTTACTTAACTGTGTTATCAGAATGCGTGTTACAATCATTTTAATGACAGTAATTAAAGAGATAAGTTGGTGGTGAAGTAATGCCAGAATGCATAAGAAGAGCTTTCTATCTGATATACAAGTAGATTCCCAGGAATGTAATATATGTTGGTATTCATGAGTTATGGGCATTTCCACAGCTGATCCCCATTCACTGCTTTTTGGGTCTTGTCATATCTATCTACTCATGATGAGTTGATAATGGCAGGTTTAGGAGAAGAACTTTAAACAACCAATTTTATCTACAACAATATTGTTGGAAATGGTGAATGTATTGTTTTCATGCCTTCTGAATTCAGGTTCTCATTACAGCGGGTGGACTTTCATAAGAGGAATATTACGTGTCCTTTATGAATCCTTCGATAAGGAGAACTTGATATCTCTTTAGGGCCAGAACTAGCAAGAGTCAGTGGTGACTAAGCCAACTGTGGGAGTAAAGGTGGGGATAAACAATATACTTTAAAAGAACACAACTAAAGTTGATGAACTGCTGGAATCTAATCCTTCAAGGAACAGCAAGAGGCAACTGAGGCTGCTTGGACAAAGATGCAGTCTTTTGGCAGCACAGCTGGAGGACAGTTGGAGAAGAGTTATAATCTGCAGGCTGTCTGCCCTTGTTTTTGGTTTCAACTCATTCTTTTCTTTTCCATAGTTGGTCACAAACCAACTATGAGGGCTAACAGGATGACTTATCACCATCTCTTCTTCACTATTCCTTTGGATTAGACTAAAATCAATGCTTTAAACTTCAGATTACATTATCTAAGCAGCTCTTTATCTCAGACACACTGCTTCTCTTGGCTTTCCCTCTGTGGTAGGCCTGCCATCTAAATTTGCTAGAGTTCATTACGGCAACAGTAGCCAAAGAAGCTTAAATGGCAAACCACACCCTATCAATTCTGGCAGTATAATGAGGAATTACAACAACCAAAACAGATACTTTTGTTATAGTTGACTCAGCTCAGTACTTTGGTCATTGTCTTACAGGCTTAGTTAATAACAAGCTGCTCATTTTATTGCAAAATTCTGATTGGTGTTCCAGAAAAATTCATGATAAGAAATAACACTATGCTATCTTCATAGCTCAGATTTAGTCACATACAAGTAAAATAAATTTCCTTCTGATCAAACAAACTAGTACAGATAATCATCATTTAGTGGATGTCTTTTACAGTGACCATTTGAAGTTATGATAATGACGAAAAATAATTTTGCAACCAACACCTGCATTTATAACTTTTGCAGTGCCTCTCAAGTTATGTGCTTGCCATTATAGTCAGTACCTATTGTCCTGTGCCTGACCTATTTTTCTCTCTGCATCCTCCGACAGCGGCAAGATTGTCTAAACAAGCTTTTCCTGAGCTGCTTTTCTCCTCAGCCTAGCACTACCCCGAAAAATGCTAATTGCAAGTTAACAAGCTGAGCTCTATGACCTTAATTGGTTGATTAGAACCTTCTGGCTGGGGTGTAGCTGCAATCTGAAATTGATAAGACTGTAGCCAGTTTCACAGTAAAGACTTTTTTGCCTCCCCTTTTTGTTCACAACTTGCAGTGTAGTATGCCAGGCAGATGGTGCCAGTACATTCCCCATTGTGTGATAGTTTAGTGACTATCTTGTTTAGTGAGTGTTTGCAGTTACGATAGTGATGAAGAAGTAACTTTGCAACCAGTCCTTGCATTTAGAACTTCACCGATCTGTAAACCAAAGAAAGCTGAATTAAGATTGCAAGCATAGTCATGGGTTCATAGTGATTGCTTTGTATAATGACCAATAGCATTAAGACTTATATACTGCCCCATAACACTTTACAGCAGTTTCTGGACAGTTTATAATGTCGAAGCATTATTTGCATATCACCCCCAACAATCTGGATCCTCATTTTATAGACCTTGAAAGGATGGAAGGCTGAGTCAGCTTTGAGCCCTATCAAGATCAAACTCCAGGCTGTAAGCAATGTTTGCCTGAAATATTGCACTTTAACCACTGCGCCACCAGGACCAAGTTGCTGGCCCCAGCTGTGATCATAAACAAGGAATATCTATAATCCCTTCTCCAATGAATGTAAATACAAACACTTGCTAGTTATCTCAGCTTCAGGATGACCCTTGCCAAATTAGGAAAAAAAGCTGAGTCCGGTCAATTCACAGTACTTGTTACCATCCAGTTGCCTCCTCAGAGAGACAGTAGGTTCTGCATGAAGAATACAAATTGCTTTTGAAATTGCTAATTATTACAGAAATTTCATCCTTATTTTTTCCAGGAAGAAGGAATTTCCAATTTGCTCCAGTCTTAAATCCAAAAGAATAAAGAGACTCTGCAGGGTATTCACATCCTAAAACAGGCCTTTATCTTCCAGCCAATGCTGTTATGAGAATTCCAGAAAAGTATTTGTGATAGTCCTCCAAAAACCTCCTCATACTAATAACTTAAATACCACTTCAGAAAATATAACTTATTTAAATTAAACAAATTCAATTTGTTTGGGAGGAAGCTGGCAATTAAATTAGCCTTCAAATCCTGCCATCATTGTTAAAGAGGTGGTTTCCCCAATTCAGGTGTGTATCTAAGTCATTCACAGACTGCATGGAAATTAATAAGGAAATAAGACACTCACTCTGTATTTTCTGTATTTTCATCTTTACCATCACCTATATTCCTTCTTTTAACAAATAGGCAGATGACCTTTCCTGAATGCCTGAAAATACAAAGGACTGGAAGAAGACCCTTTGGCATTTCATACATCATTTGGGAAATGTTGCAGTTTTAGTGACAGATAGGATTTATGGTCTACAGCAGGGGTGTCAAACTCATGTCATCATGATGTCATCACGTGACATGTCGCAACTTTTTTCCCTTCGCTAAACTGGGCGTTGTGTGGCCAGCATGTGACACATCTGGGCCGCAGGCCATGAGTTTGACGCCCTGGTCTACAGAATTCAGATCTGTATGTCAAACCCATTGCAGGGAACTCATCTTCTGATGTAGGTATTGATCTTTTGACTCATACATTTGAGTTTTTACACCACCAAGATCAGGTATATTCCAGTGCCATTAAGAAAGAGCCTTTTGCATCTCTGTTATGACAGTCTGTAGGACATTTTGGACAATACAAGATTTTATTTTTCATGAGGTTTGGACTGTAGCCTTCTTACTCTGTGAATTCTCCATAGGACTGTTAGAGGGAGGGGGTTGCCTCTTGAGAATTTGGTTATTGTAATTTTAGTGCATGCCTTGGCATCAACAATTTTCTTTTGTTTGCTTGCGTTTTGTTTTGTTTTGTTTTGTCTCAGTTTTCTGTTCTTCCAGCTAACCAGTAATTGCAAACCCTCTAAAAGGTTAAATATCAACAGGACCATGCCAAGGACCATTATGGATGCTTTGTAGATCTCCATTGACAACTGAGGCTATGGACTTGGTTTGAAATAAGTCTTTACCCATTTAACAGTCATTTTAAAAACTTGATACCTGTTATATGTGAGTTTTTTCTCCATTGTTGTGCAAGCTGGTCAAGTGGTTTCACCTTCAAATACCAGGCTACTCTTACATTCATCTGATATTCCATCATTTGATGTTAGGGACCAAAGTTTGGAGCTCATCTTTTGCCCATCAAAAATCCCCAGTATTTTGTACTCAAATGTATTGTGGATATCTTCTGGATGGGAAATTTGAAATAATTACATAATTTAATTATCTTGATATATTTTACTGATGCAAATTTTATTTATCATTGATTTTTGTCCTCTACATTTAAAATGCTTTTGTTTGTATTTGTCAGTTGCTACTCTCTTAAAATATTCAAAGCGCTAAAAAAATACTTTTGTTACTGGATATCTTTGGCGGTATGCTTAGAAACGTATTTAGTCTGTATTCTACAATACTATTTATTTTTATTTTCAGAAAAAAGCAAGCCTTCTTTATTATGATTATGGAGATAACATATGTGAAGAAGGTGATATGCCACAAGGAATCCATTTAATTGTATCAGGGATGGTTAAGGTAAGATATAGGTATCAACAAATACCCAGGAATATAACTGGGAATAAGGAAATTAATATTACTTAGAATGTTAGTAATATTGTACACAACTTATAACTTTCAATTGCTACTAGTCTATAACCTAACTTGAAAACCGAATGTCTGCTTTGTTGCGGGTCAAAGTTTTAGACTTCTTTGCTCTTTATTATTGTTTGCTATAATTAACAGTATTTGTATTGCATATAAAAAAAGGGGCTGAGTTTTGATCATACACTGTAACCAACTTCTTGATTCTATTGACATACGCCCTTTCCCTTCACTGGATGTCCCCGTCTACTACTAATTGTTTGATGAAAAGTTCTGAAGAATTTAAAACCTTGTACGCTCATTTTGTTCTTTTGATTTATTCTGATAAAATGAGGATTTGATTGATTCTATTCAATTGAGCATTTGGGATTTTTCTTTCCTTAACAGTAAGGCTTATTTTTATTTTTATTGGACTGTTGATTGTGATAATTATTTGTTTTCTGTTATATTGAAGAGTGCCCTTTTTGTCACCTTGATTATCATCCCATCTACTGTATTTATAAAATTATTTTTTGATAAACTTAGTGATCTACATCCATCAGAATCAATTCCATGACCTTAAATATAAGATTTAATTGATATCTTTGTTATCGCAATAGAACAAAGGGAAAAACATTAATTCTTAATATTTGGCACATAGTAGTAGCTTATAACTTGATTAATCTTGCAACCTTATCAATAAAATAAATTAAAAATAAAAAAATAAAGTACATAGTCTGATTCTGGAATAAGACAGATAGGAGGAAGTAGAGTAGTAAAATACATATGTGTTAATATAAGGAGTCAGTAATCAGATAAATGGATTTCCCTTACAGAATACGCCAATTTGCTCAATGTATCTGGTTCTTAGGACCACTGCCTTAGTTATAAATTTAGCAGTTCCGTGTACGATATGTACATTTGAGCCCAGGAAGAATACAACAATATGTGGTTTAGATCCCAGTGGGCTGTTGTTTTCCATAGGGATGATAAGTATTTAAGCCTAATGGGAGCATATAATTGACAGTTGAACAAAATATGAGAAATATTTTCAGTGGCTGGAGTACTGCATATGCAGGTTCTCTCATAATATGGCAAATTGTGGAAGCACTTCCACCACATATAGTCGGCAACAACTAGCAGAGGAAAATCCTCAGGGACTCCTTTACCTTTACCTAGGTCTCATTGGTACATGCTTTGGGGAAAAAGTATGCAATTTTAAAAGTGTCTGCTTTATAATCGTCTTTTTGCATTTACCGCAGTGTATCTCTCAGATGTGTATTTGAAAAGTTAATAGTGAAATGAAATAGGTGCAAATTATTGAAGCAGTGATGGCATGCTGGCAAGCTGATCTTTGATTGGTCCATATCATGGATATACAAGAAAGCTAGTTCTTCCTTAGTTCTTTGTTTGATTGGTCCATTTTGAAGAAATTCCAAAATACCAGTTTCTGATTAACCTATCTTTGAGCCAGACTGGTGATTGGTTCCTTATTCGGCACCCTTACCAGAAAGAATACCTAGCAGCATCCTGGCTCAAAAACAGTCCAATCAGGAACCATAACTCTTGGAATTGTCCAAAATAATCCAATCAGAAGTTCACCTATACAAGGACAACAAGAAATCAGCTTGCCAGGTTCATATATAAGAGCTCAGTCAACCTAGCTCAGTTGTCTTTAGCTGCTGAGAGATACACCACAAAGCAGCCCACTCTGCTTCTGAAGATATCAGTCACAGCAGCTGGTGGAACAGCAAAACAAAAGAAAACAACAAAAGAAAACTAGACCATCGACATCCAACCTAAAAGTTCATCACTTCATTGATGCCAGCCGTGAAAACTTATACTAGAACATGTAAATTATTATTTCATTATCTTCCTAAATTTAATTATTACTGTTTCTTTATACCTAGCTTTCTGGTAAAGTCCCTTCTTATGGAGTTTCTAAAAAAGTTAAAGATACTCAGAAAGAGGCCGACAAAAATATTCACAGAAGAATTCATAAACCTGTTACCTCTCACTACACAGATTACTTTGTGACTGGAGCTATAATAGGAGAGCTCAATTGCTTAACTAAGCAAGAAATGGAATATGGAATTTTTTGTGAAACTGCTGTGCAGGTTGGAGAATTCTACTTTATAAAGTGATTTTACATAGTATTAGAATTAAAGTTTTTGACTAATAAGAAATTATATGTAATTATATAAAATGTGTAAAAGTTTCATAATGGTAGTTCATATTTTAGGTTCAAAATACTTAACTTTAAATCAAATCTTAACAAATTTTAAACAAAGCATATTGAATTATGCAATTGCTTTGTATTATATTTCTATTTTCTCAAATGACCTAAAGTTGAAAAGATAAAATTTTATCAGTGTAGGACAGTATAGAAAGCAGCAAATTATTGTGTCCATTGCACAAAATTAATTCACTTCATATTTGCCAGATAAGCTGCACTTAAAATTAATAAAATGTTGTTATAGAATTTATGGCTGAGGAAATTACCTGAGGCGTTTGAAGTGGCAGTCATAATTAGATTAGAAAAACAACTGATTCTCCTTTTTCAATGCTTCCTACATAACTATGGTTGAAAGGGCAAACTGACTGCGACATCTGTCACCCTGTTGTTTGCCGATATTAATCTGACATATCTGATAGGCTACATTGGTGTCTGTCCCTTAACATTTCATGTGTGTCCCTCCCAAAGTTGTTTGCTCAATGGAAGTCGACGACCATCCCAGACAAAAGGACTATATACATTTTTGGTCAAGAGTATATACATTTAGATTCTATGTATAGTTATTGTCTATTTGGAGATTGCTCTCTTTGCTAATCACAAATTGTATTGGCATTTTAGGTTACGATGACCAAAGAAGAAAAAATATTTCTAGGGAATTATTTCTTCCATCTAGAACTGAGGCATTGCCATTGAGCGTTTCCCTCCCTAGACATATTTTGCTTCTTGTAAAGAATGTAAGATGAAAGTTAATTCTTTTGTTTTATGGAGTAGTCTGGGAAGCCCACTGCAGGAAAAAGGAGACCTATATATTACTGCATCTCTCTTCTTCTAAGCCATTTGTCCCAGTCCTAAGTCTATGGTTGAATTGTCAAGCACCTTGACCTCCAGTTGCTGTTGCTAAAAGCCAGGTCTGCATCCCTTTATACTGGGACCTGGATAGACAGCAAGAGAGATATAATCCTCTTGGGAAAAATCCAACAGTTTCAGCTACTATAGCAGTCGCACCATAAAAATTGAGGAGGGGCACCATTATAGTTAGAGAAATTATTACAGTATTAAGGACCAGTGCTCTGGACGTGAGTGAATATGAGTTCCTATGTATGGAAGAATTAAAACGGCTGGTAGTATACCAAACACCTAATTGCCCAGCAGTTTTTCATCTAGAATCGAATATAATGTTATTTTACATTTCTGAGCTGCCCAGAGCTGTCTCTGATAAGGGTTGCAAATGGATTTAATAAATAAAATAACATTAGGCAAAAAATTGCTTCAGATTGCATCAAAATATTTTTGTACAATAAAATTAAGATCTCCACTGTATTTTTTATATGTTTAATAAAAGGAAAAACTAGATAAGCAAAGCAAACTTGACAAATAAACCCCCCTCCCCCCAAAGGAATATAAACTACTGGGTTTCTAATTTCCTCTTTTTATATATTTTCTAATATGCAATATTTATAAATGTTTAAGCTCCCTTAGAAAGTAGACTGTAGGTGATTATATCTGCGATATTGCATGATGTATTCTATGTATGGGGCACCTTCTTGCTTAAATTTGGTTAAACATCTGTTATGAATAGTTAGATTTGCCATTGCTGCATATTCTACAAATTTAAGTTCCCAATAAGATATTGTTGAAATTGTATCTTTCAGTTTTGACCAAAATTTATTCTCACAGCTCATTATCTCATTTATCCCATTAAATTATGATGCTTCTTGTTGACTTTTTCTGAGATTATACATACTTAGAAAAGTTAATTCCATTTCAAATTTTCGCATTGTTTATGTTATATTTTTATTAAAATGATATGCTGCCCATCTTACTCTACAAAAGGACTCTGCAAGACTTAAATCTTTTTTACATGTCCACCACATGTGATAAAACATTATGTTATATGACATTTCCAATATTTATTCCTGTATGATTTGTTTATCTTAGGTATTATTAATGGAATTGTGTGCCAGCTGTAGAACATTTTGTACTAGCTTTTCTTTAAATTATAACTTGGTGTTGATTTTATAGATTTAATCCACAATTTCTTCTCATTATTCTATTGTGTTTCTTTAAAATATTTACATCCATTTTACCACTCATTACTTTGTTTGTTCTTTATTTGTAAACATTTATATATGCGCCCTAACAGATGATGATGGGTTTGTATGAATATTTTAAATTCTGTCTTTGACATTTTTGCCCCCTTCTCTCCTGCCCACCATTCTCTAATCTTGTAGAGTGGAGGAAAAAATTGAAGCTGAATATATTTTGATTCCTGACACGAAAGTGACTAAAATCTTTGATTACTTGGAAGGACTATTTAGTTCAAAGGATGGACTTGGCTGTCCATCCATTTTGACTTAATGTCTGACAAAAGAAGAGAGACTATTTGGGGAAGGGAAGAAACATATTTGTATAACTTTTGAAAAAGATAGAGACTAATCAACCTGAAGCTGAGAGAAGCAAATCCTTTTCCACCCTTCCCTTCCTCCATTTTTAACTTGAAAATAAAGTGGAATATGACAAATTGTTTTATATTATTATTTGGTCTGCATAATTTTTGATCTCAAAAGTAATGCCATCCCTAGTAAGCTTTGGTTAAGTGAGCAGTTATGACTAAATTTCCTGAAGAATTAATCAAGGATTTAATTAAAACTTAACAAGCAACTCTCATACTGGCAGAACTTTGCTGTTTGGCTCCTCTTCTTCCTCTCTGAAATCTATGCCCATGTAGACATCCAATGTTACGCTGTCTTCCTCCCTGCATGGTGATCTTTATGTCCTCTGATTATCTTCCATGATCTGAAACTACATAAATCCAACTTTCCTTGCTAGCTAGCCATCTTCTCATTTTTTTCCCCTCTAAGTCCAATAACAACTCTCCCCCTGCCAGCTCCTTATGCCATTTCAATTTCTTCCTACTCTGTTGTGAGAGACTCAATGTGTCTGTGTGTGTTTGTGAGCATGCATGCACATTTGTGGAGAACCTCATGTTTATCTCAATTAAAAGTATAGCTTGTATTGTGTAATAGATCTCATAACAGGATGGCACACAATGTTTGCTCCATTTTTCACACAGGGAGTATGAAAAGGGCAAGATATTGTGAGGTTCAGCCAAAGAAGAAGTTGAAATTGAAGTCAATACAGTTGCCCAAATACAATGTACAATGATAGTTGTAATTGTCTCACGGGCTTACTTTCTTTTTTTCCCCCCCTCAGACATGTTTCATCTCTATTGATGATTTGTTTGAAGCTTTTGATACATTTTTGGAGCCACCCTCCCTGGAATATAAAATATGGTTAAAAATTGCTCTTGATGTTGCTCTCAAAACCTTTAAAGAAAGTCTTCCAAATCTGGTAGGCATGTCTGCAGCTTTCTTATGGTTCTAGTCTAAGTTGTTTTGCGGATGCTCTTGCTTAAACTGTGCTGCAACTGAAATAGACTTATCAGTGAAGAAGCTGAAAATTTTAATAACTTTCAGAAGTGTAACTAGCAAACCATCTCAATACTTATAGCGACATGTGAATATCTGGATTCACTGGTTCCTAGATGGTATTGGATACAGATTTTTATATCTCTGCTATTTAAGTATATTGATTGTCTGCTTTGAGAAGATGGGGAGAGAGGCCAATAAACTATAATTTTGAATTGTATCAAAACTATAGTTTTGATGCAATTTGGGAATGGCTGAAATACTTCTGGATATCTACTGTTTTAATATAAATGAAGTGTTACAGAAATGCTGTGATTTGCCAGTGGTAATTTGTTCAAAGAAAAAAAAATGCTGTTCAGTGATGCTGTGGGATATCTCACTACTTTGAGTTGTAGGGTGCATTGTATTGAAATAATCCCTATTAAAGCAATCAATCTTGTTCTAGTGGAAGATTGAAAGCAAGAAAAAACATACTCCTAGATTGATAAAAATGAGATACAAGCAGCGTTTTCCTTTTAGAAAAGAAAAGGGGGAAGAGCAATTTCTTATTGTTATAATCATGATGCTAAATGTAAAAAAAGGAACTTGGAAGATTGAAACAAAAGTCTGAATTATATATGTTTATGAAATTGACATATTTATAGAATACTGAAAAACTATAAAGAATAGCTTATTGTTTAAATGAAGTATGAATTTAAATGGAGTTATAACAACATTTAGGTTTGTATATGGGGATGACAGTCCCCTCATGTCTTAATCCTACTGAACAAATATATGTCTTTGAGTACAGAATGGAACTGATACAATTTTTAATTGTGGTTTCAGCTAATATATACTAAATATGTACACCAAATGCAACATGTGTTACATTTGTTGATTAACCTTATTGTGCAATTATTATTTTTTTAATTGAAAAAGTTTTATACATAAAAGATTTTCAGTTTTAACCCCGACCCCCATCCCATCCTCCCC
>JANHFL010005845.1:51530-62486 GCA_032468155.1 Oxyrhabdium leporinum
TTTCGGCTTTACGGAGTCCAGGACAGACAGGTCCCGGAGGATCTGCCTTCAACCCAGCGATGCCAAACCGGAAGTCCCGTTGTGCAAAATTTTTAGCTTCCTCCAAATCAAACAAGGAGTTTGTGATCCTTGTGATCGACAGAGTATCCTCTCTATTTTCATCACCCCACCAGGGTGACTTAGTTCCCTTGGAACCTCTTAGCAGGTCAAATTCAGCACAAACCCACGGAGCCCCATGGAGATGCATCGTGTTGCCGCAATGTCGGCCCCGCCTTCCCAAATTTTTAGATATTTTTGTTAAATATCTAAAGTTTGAGTACTAGAATATCTAAGGGCTCTTAACTGGAAAATTCTGCTAATAGTCAAGGTATGATTTAGGGTACAAGTCTAGCAAATAATTTAAGTAAATGTATATGAGATAGGCAGCCTATAAATCTAGTACCTAAATACATAACAATATTTACTGATGTTTTGATGGTTCATCCAAAGTACAATAATGAGCAGAACAAGGCAACACTTTAAAATCTTTCAAAATACTTTTGAGTACAATAAACATTTTGGACATAGATATGTAGTTATCAAGAGTTAAGCTTGATTCAAGAGAAATTCTACTTTGTCCTACATAAAAATCTTGAATTATAGCCAAGCTAGAATTTTTATAAATGTTCATCTAATTTATGTCTTTGGTGTACAGGATTGGTCATACAGAATATGTGTGCAGTTTTCTAATACATATGTCGTGGATGTACCAAATCACACTAAATGTGATATTTATGATGAAGCTATGGATGAGGTAATTCTTGTACATGGAACTGTGCAAGATTGTCAATCTGGAGAGCCTTATTGGGCACCATACATTTTACCTAAAATCTGCCATCAGGTAAGAAATACTGTTATAGCTAGCCAATAATTATGTAATTTATAACAATCAGTAAGCCGAATAGGGGAGCAAACATCCTGGAAAGCATGAGAAAATAAAATTAAAGAATGGATGGATGGATGGATGGAATACTTTTGATATTTTGTTTTCATGTTTATATTTCAGCACCCAGCAGTGAATTAAAAGAACAGTAATATCAATATGACTGTTTGCTAGTTAGGAATAAATATTTATTTTCAAAATGCACAGGCATCCAAAGAGTCAAATCAGCCTAATAGTCATTATAAGTAGAGCTCACTACACTGATTCTATGGGAATGAATTCTTGTGATTTCCACAATAACTTATTAAGATACTCTTCCAGATACAAGGTACTTCAGCCGCAACAAAATTATTAATTATACGAACTGAAGAAAAAGGAGAGCAGAAGAGCACAGGAACTAATAGTATATGCCAGTATCACTCAAGAAAGAGATTTGGTGAGGAGGAACTTGAAATCCTTGGTATCAGAGAATTTAATTAAAATTATAGTCCTTTCCTCTTACTTTCTCCCTTTCCCAGAATTATAAACCTCTCAGGAGAGGTTTCTTTAAACCTTTATTAATTATTTCTAAGGTACACATTTTCAGCTATGGTCGATGGGAAGTAATTATTTGAAAAATATTTTAAAAATAGGTGAAATAATTTCACCTGCAATTCAAAGAAATTATTAAAATAATTACAAATATATCAAAAACTAGTTATTTATGCTCAAGGTTAGCTTATTTTTATAATAGTTATTTAAATTGTATTGTTTGGCTTCCAAACACATTAAAAAATCTGTGCTTTTTTTCTTTTTTGGGTGGTACTTTTGAGCCAGTCTTGATTCCTGGCAACTTCCTGAACAAGTCCATGAAACCTTGGCAAGATTTTTGGAAGTGGTTTATCCTTGCCTTCTTCCTAGAGCTGAGAGAGATTGAGTGGTCCAAGGTCACCCAATTAGCTTCATGTCTAAAGTGGGAGTAGAACTCACATTGTCAGTTTCTAGCCTAGTGTCTTAATCACTACACTGAATTGACTATCTGAGACAAATTTAACTACTGCAATATTATGCTATCCAAAAACAAAACAATCAGTACTACAATCTGTATTTTTGTAGCTTATAAACATAAAAGTAAGAGTTAAAGGGACAACGTATGTAAATCTTTGTTTAGTTTTTTAAAATTGTGGAAATGTTCAGAGAATGAAGAGAATGATATTGAGAAATTTTGTGTTTCAATATTTTGTAAATCTGCTTATCTATTGGAGGCTTTTAAAATCAATTCAGTTGACTTTCAAATGTTTTTGTCTGCAATATATAGGAACCTTGGAACACTTTTTTTCTTCAGAACATAGCAGCCAAGGCACATTAATAGATAATGTAGTAAGTATACTTATTGCATTTATACAGAAATATGTATGTAAAAGGATTCCTAGGTCATCATGTCAGCCTGCTTTGGGTGATAGGTGAAGACTAAAGAGTCTCTTTATACTGGCTACAAAATTAAAAGAAAACTTGCTTGTTTCATCTTCCCAGCATGATTTGGGAGAGCTGCTAATCCAACCATAAGAGCCTATTCTCTAAAAAAAATAAGATTTCATCACAATTCCTCCCACTGCTTCCTTCCACCTTCTTTTTAATTATCTTGCCTGAAGAAAAGTTCTTGGAAACTTTTCATTATAGTTCAAACATATATAATTATTTTGTAGAATTAAATTTTCACGTGAGTTAAAGAAATTCTGGTAGGGGTTAAAATTAAATGTTCTTAACTCTTCAGAGCTATGTAGCCAATAAATTACACATCAATTGCAAACATGATAAATAACTTCTTTGTCACTAGGCTATCATTTAGGGAAGGTAAATGAAAACTAGATTCCCAGATGCAACTTCTTTTTTTATACCTCTAGTTAAAATAAATACTGTAAAAACAAACAATTGGGTAAAGTTTTATTGCTGCATATTATTTCACTTCGCTGTAGTTCAGTCTGTTTCAAATACAGTTTCAGGTTCAGTGCAGAAAGCACTCCAAAAATACCTTGTTTTATAAATATGTTAGCTGTGCACATGACAGAGTGCAGCTCTTTAAGCCAGAATGAGGCCTCCAGTACTGGACAAATCCTTCCTCTTGCTTCCTTGTACACTTTTGATCTATTCTTTATAAAGCATGTTTTTGTCTGGCCTTTCTGCTGTGGAATTTTCTGTCTCTTTAATTCCATCTCCATAATCATTCAGTCATTCACTTCTATTTAGCTGGCCACCCATCTTGCAAGAGGGACTCTGGGAGGTAACACAATTTAAAACTTCATTACAAACTATTATATTAATTCAAACAAACAAACAAACAAAAACACATAAGCATAAAAAGGCAACCAACAATAGCCAATCTACCGACACATCTTGGGCTGGTGATTCCCCAGTCCAGGAAAATAGCAAGTCTTAAGTGCTTTCCGAAAGTGCGGCAGGGTTGGGGCCAACCTGAGCCCTGACACTAGGGCTCTCCAAAGGGCATGTGTTGCCAGAGACAAGGCAGATGTAATGCCTGTTAACAGGGGCCTTCTCTGTACTCTGCAATTACCACCTTTGATTAATACTTTTCATTTTCACACATTTTGTACATTCTTCCAATAAACTACAATTCCTCTCATCCTAAACTCAGCTGACTGATCCTGCTGATATTAACATTCTTTCAGATATACTTCTGATGAAAAAAACAGGACTTGCTAATGTAGTTTTAGATTATTTGTTTTCTCATCTACTATAATGTAAGCTAGTAATTAATTCTTAATACATTTTCCACATCACACCAGCTCTACTAATCTTAATGTCAGTTTGGTTCCATGCTTCCTTCAATGTTAAATTTGACACAATCTTATCTGAACTCTTTACATCTTTCTTCTTCTTCCTGTTAATCCCCCCTAAAAATTTCACTACCAAATCTGTTTTTCAATCTGTCCATTGTCTTTGATAGACAATTGTTCTCATTTGTAAATTTCCAAAGTTTCTGGCACCAAACCTTTTTAAAAACTATTTTAGCACTTTCAGGTAGTGGATCTGCTTTTGTTCTCTGTTTTTGGCCCATCTCTTTACCTTTACATTACTTCTGGGCTTTCAGTATTATTTATATTCCAGTAGTGGCTAGTCTGCATCACTAGCACAAAACAAGGAGAAATATATCATTTCTCTTTATTATTTATTCACTGTCCAATTATTACCATTTTTACTGTTGTATTACAAAATGTAATATTTTCTGTTTTATCCTTATGCTTCTTAGGAAAGCAATTTGTGGCTTTTACTTACTTTACTTTTACATAAGTGGTTAATTTCAAAATAAATATATAATTATATATTTAATGAATTACATTTTATGGCACAAAAATGCAATCAAGATTTTTTTTTCCTTATACAGCAAAGCACTCCTAAACACACCCCATCCTTCAGCTTAAAAAAGACTTAATGAACAGCAAATATGTTCCAGCCTCACAGAGCAAGGATGCAAGATCTTACATAGAAACTAAATACTAAGGAGTGCTGTCAGATCCTCGGTGAAATCGGTTTTTTATTTGCTGTCTATTAAAACTTTCCACATTTTAATCTTTCACAAAATGTTTTATAGATGAAGCGGCTAATAAAACAACACCAAAAGGACCACTGAAATTGATTTAGGACTTTTGAAATATTTGATGTTATTTCAGTTGTTACAATTTCTGTAATAAATTTTTGAACTGATTTTATGGTTCTGTGATTTTCAAAATATTTTGATCAATATGGAACAAATAATTTCTTTACTAGCACTTATGACGTTACCTAGTAATGAAAAGTCTGCAAGACAATGAAATATCTGAAAGAAAACAACCAAGCTCAGAGAGCATCAAGGATCCCACATTTCAACCCCAAGCTACAAATATTCTCATTTATTGGTAAAATAATTTCCATTTATATTGTTTTTACATATTGAAATTTATTCTGGCTATTTTAAACAGAAAAAAAATCAGCAAATAACCTTTTAACATTTAATATAGCATGAGGTTTTGTCTGACAGAATAATGAAAAAGACATGGTGAAATTGTTTTAATGGTGATTAAGAATTCAACTGGTTAAATTGGAAACATACTTTAAATCCATAGTAAGGTATATTTTTTGGTAAAACATACAGAGACCCAACTGCTTGAACCTCATCATCACAACCAATTGCAAAGCTTTATTTCTTTCATGACCTCAAATACACATAGTGGAGATCAAAGTAATAGTTAGTGGGTCTTTGTGAACTTGTGAGCTCAAAAAGCTTTGTAAACTTTGTGAGCTCAAAAAGCTTTTAAAGAGAATGGCAGATGGGCATAAAAATCCAGGGCATCTTAAAACAATGTATCTTCACCATGCCATCAAATGTAGCAAAGTCAGTTCTGAAACAATTGTTTCTTTCCATTTCTATCATTAAAAATTGCAAGCACAGATCGTTCTGAAAAGAGGTTAGGACTCTTGTAATTTTAAATAGAATCATGTAATTGTCTTCCTTTAAAAAAAGCCAAGGCAGAAGAAGCAGAGAAATGGATCTAATATATTGATTTGGGAAGTTAAAGGGATGCACATATGGAATTTCAGGACTTGTGCACTATTAAATTGTCAAGAATTTCCCAGAACTAGAAGTTTTTTGCTGGAACACCACTCCCATTGTAGCATGCCCTTAAGGGCAAGGCTTCAACTGTTCTCGTACATCTGACATCCACAAAGATAGCATCTCGGAAATCCAGAAGTTTCAGGGTGCTCAGGATTTTTTGGGTGTGGTGTATATTGTTTGGTCAATATGGCTCCTCTTGCTGCAGGATACAGTGGACTGCTTTCAAATAAAAAATCTCAGGTAGCTGGGGAGTTCTATGAATAACAGTCGCCAGATTTAAAACAAAATTCTCTCCAAGATAGCTAAACCTTAAATGCCAATACAGCATTTCCATTAATTTCCCCGTGATGAATTCTGTAATGACGTGGACTTTAGTTTCTCTGATAGTTCATTAGTTTTTCATGTGAGCAGGAATGTCTGAAACATTGAATTTCTTTCTTTTTAGTAATATTTTCCCCTATTTCCATTTAATTTCTATCTGGCTGTGACTGAAAGATTTTTGTGTTGGATAATTACAAGCCAATTCTAAATGACAAAAAAATAACTCTGACCAGGACCAGCAATGGAGTATCCTTTAGCCCTCTACATCATTTTCTCTTTTGAACCAATGGCACCATATTTTGTCCAAGGATGCATTTACTACTGCCCTAACCCAGCCTCCTGTCAACTTCCTGTTTGGCTTTCACCATCAGACTCGGTAGGACATAAAATATGCCTATTTTTATATTCTGATTTCACATTCACATTGACTCTCTTCTAGGGCTGCAAGGAAAACATTGATTTCTGCCACACTTCCCCCCAAAAAAATCTGGTTTATAGCCACGTGTTCCTAAAATATTGTGCTTCTCCTGATTAACAGCTTAATGGCTATGTTACAAAATCACAAGGTGTTTTGGTATTGACTCTGGATGCTACTCTGCATTGCCTGTTTCACCACCCTTCACGTATGTCCAACAGTTCCTTTTGTCAGAGTTAACAGGCGATTGTTATCCTTTGTCGTCTTTCTCAATGAGGGGAAAGTTATTTTACAGCTAGAGGACAGCACTTTTTAGTCCTTCAAGTGGCTGATTGTGATTATTCCTCCTAATACCACTGAAACAACCAACTTGGACTCATTTCATGTTGGTTTTTCAAGCATGTGAGATATTTTAGCAGCATCCTTTTTGTGATTCAAGACTAATTAGACATCTCTTTTCTATTCATCTAAAATATCCTAATATTTATTTGGTACCAGGGCCCGTTTATCTAGTTTCTATGCAGTATTTCTCAAAATGGGTGGCAATAACTGGAATGGGTTGCTTTCAGAAGTTGTAGGTGCTCCATCACTGGAGGTTTTTAAGAGATTGGACAGACATTTGTCAGAATGGTATAGGGCAGTGATGTTACAAAGGTATGTTACATTTAGTAGCCAAATTATATGCAAATTGTACATGTGTGATATAGTATGTGAATTTAAGGCATCAGACCTTGAATGATTCCACTAGTGATGGGACCCAATTTCTATTTGGACTGGGGGCATCAGGACTTGTGGGCTATGGGCAAAACTGAGTTGGAAAAGCATCTTGTAATATGGTTAATCATGTTCATATTATGCTAAAAAGCCCATGTGGATGTGTACAGTTCTTAGGTTGAGCTGAAAATTATCTTTACCAAATTTAAAGAGCAAGCACCATGTACAGATAAATGCATTGTCATGGTGAGAATGACAGTGTTTAAGGATAGAAAGAAATACAGTGAATGCTGTTGATATAAATTACCTTTTAGTTGAATTTTTTGACTCCTCCCTTTAATTTATTTCATTATTTCTTACCCTCTTTGTGTAGGTCATGCATATTCTAACATCAAAATGATGGCAATATACATATATAGAAGTAATGAGAAAATAAAAGTACCAGTATACATTTGTTTTTATTTCTGTATGCAATGTAATATTAGGCACATAGCTTGGGACACTTTCTAAAATAAATCATTGGCCATTGTTTAGAGTATCCTTTTGGCTTTTAAATACTGGTCAGGAAAACATATGATGTAAAAATACATGAATAACTTCTTTTGAAAGAAAGAAAAGTGGATTTTGCACCTAAAAGTGCAAGAGGTGTTCTTTAACCCTTCCACCAAAGAATGTGGCAATATGCATTATATTGCTTCTGTTTGAAAAGGCGGCTGGAATTTTATGACATAGAAAATTATAAATTACAATTAGTTTCCATAATCACTATATATATATACACAACCCAGTTATGAAAAAAAACTGGTTTAAAACTTACAAATGAAATCTTCACACAGATCAAAACAGTGAAAATATAACAATTAACATGCTCAAGTGCCCAATTTGGATATTTAAAGATTATATCTTTAAAACACGAACTTTAATTACAAGAGCAGCATGAGCATTTGTTATATTTATTTGATTTGTCAAAAGGATTACAGTGTTTTAAATATGAAGATTGTTTCAAAATGGGTAATTTTGTAATGCTTTAAATTAAAGTACATCTTGGTGAATGGGTTAAAAAAAAGGTGAATCTTGTAAAAATACACAAGCCATGTGCACTTCAAAATATTCTAGTGTTTCACCTGTAAGGTATTGTTTCAAGCAAACAAGACTTAACAGAACATATGGCTTTACAGTAACATCAATCTGTCAACTAAGCTGTAGTAATAAATACTTAAAATCTCTACGGATAGACTTACATTTTGATCTGGTTTAAACAATACAGAAAACAATTACCAGTTGAAAGCCTGCTGTAGTATGTCAAACACCAAAATTCTTTTTAAATCATTGTTTTAAATCGAAAGCAACCAAACATTTAAAGGGCATTGCATTTGAACAATTTCTTTGCCAAAATGAAAGAAAGACTTAAAAATGTTTTGGGTGAAAAATTATGAAAATTGCTACATACTTTGGTCACTAATTGTCAAATAGTATGCCTCAAATACATTAGATTTGTGTATTCACTTTTTTATATAAAACTATTCTTACAGCCATTTTTAACTATAGTATTTCTAATGTTACTTGGGTGGCAAGTTCTTATTTCACAATCACCCATCATTTAGAACAATACAATATAAACATACGCAAAAATTTCTTGGTATTCTTCAATGTGCAATTTTTACACTTATGAATTTCTGTACAATGTCTCAAAATCTAGAATATAAATGTTGCTGGTCCTGATCACTTGTGAAATTAAATGCAGCAGTGACTGGCTCCAATAGGTTCTAGATGAAATCCTCAAGAATCATATCCTTGAAATCAGTTCATATTCTTCAGTTATCATCAGTCAATATCACATATCATACAGGGCCATTAACAGATGCCTCTGCTAGAACAGTTTGTTGATCAGTCCTAAGGAGATCAAAGAAGCATCAAATTGTTAGAAGAGTACACAATGATTTTGAACGCTGAAAAATAAAGTTAACGAAATTACTTTTAGATTTGTTTAAAAATAAATAATAGACCTTATGGCACTGATATACTTGCTAAGTAATTGGAAGAATTCAGCATTAGAACGAAGATTTGCCTTGTGAATTTTCCCTGACTTCCCAGGAAGATATTGGAGATAACTACACGAAGCTCAGGCTTCAAATTTGGTCCCACAGATTGCTTATCTTTCCTGTAGGATATCAGCATTTTTACCGATCCAATTTTTGCCACGGCACTTAGATTTCAGAAATTGGTTGCTGCTGCCAATCCTCTTTTAAAATAAAAAGTTGGAAAACAAGAACAAATTGGGGAAAATTTTCCTCAACATGATGAGTTTTCAGCTGCATATAATTCTGCCAGCAACTGCCATATAATTCATGCAATAATAAATATAGGCAATAATTTAGCAATGACCTCATTGCATTCATAGTTGGAGATGCAGTAAAATTAATAATTTAATTATATTTTATTTTAATATACTAAGCTGGAGATGTTAATTGGATGTTGATATTCTTTTGAAGTTTATCTGTATCACATAGGAGTTGACTTTTCAAGGAAAATGTACTTCCAGTCAAAAGACTTGGTGTTCAGCATTAGAAAGACAAATATTTGGCTCCAATTATTACAAATTAATTAATATTGATCAGCGACAGGTGACAGTAATGAACAATTAGCTTCAATTTATCAATAATTGTATGTCTGTAAATTTTAAAAATGAGCCCGTTTCTGCAAATCAATCAGATTGCATTCCCAATTCCACGACTGTTGGAATGAGATGAGATCAAGAGACCGTTTTCTAGGTTCAGGTTTTGTTTTGTTAGAATATGAATCACACATTTGAATTTTGATCTGCTGGAATGCAAACAAATTGAATGGGGCATCTCTTATTTCATATATACACTGCGCACAATATAAACATGACTTGGTAACAACAGGTACCTCTGCTCCAGGCTACTGCAAGTGGGCTGCGGAACTACAGGACTTTCTTCTCCAGCATCTGCATTCTCTTCCACCACATATTTACAAGAAGCATCTTGCGAGGTAGACAGTTTTCCTTCCTCACTAATAAATAAATAAAATTACAGCTTTGTTTGTGCTTTAAATGTCTGCATTACCATGCAATAATGAAAGACTTGGGGGGGGGGAAGGATCCAGAGGTCACATGCAAACAGTGTTTAGAAATATGACTGAAACATGGAAAACAAACACAAGATTGTTGTTTCTATTGACATTCATCACTCCCATCAGTTTATGTTTATTAAAAAGGAATTGGACAAGAAAAAAATGCAGGACAGAGTAGTTAAAAAAAAGAAAGAGGAACAAAGAATGTAAATGGTGCCCAAAATGGAAAAAAAACCATGAATGATCCTTTACAGTACATACCGATAGGATTTCAACACTCTGAAGCCACAGTGAAGGGGAAGGGTGGAAAAAACAGAAAAGTAATATAAAAAAGACTATCAAGATTTTTCGCAGAAAAAAAGAATGTTTGGATCAAGTCTGTCTAGGATGCAACAAAAATAGTGGTGGTATTGTTATCCAAATTCTTTAAACAAACTAGCAATTTCTACCGCTAAGAACAGTTGGGATACATTTTTAAAACTAAGCTACACTTTGGACACCTGTGGACTGATTTCACAAGCTTAACATTAAGTAATCACACATCCCAACTGCAGTCTGAAGTAGAATTATCAAAAAACAGTTTACATCCAATCTGTTACCAGAAATCAGCCTCAATTTTCATGAAAGAGTATAAACTGTTTTGAGCTTTCCTAAATGAAGAAAACAGAAACATTTTAAAACCACAAGCTTAACGATGTGCTTTGTCCTTTTCCAGTATCCAAAAGAGTGCAATTCACACACCTCTGCACTATTCAATGAAAAGCACTCCAGAAAACAGGAAAGGAGTAAACCAGCAGCAATCTGTGGCTTGAAAAGTCTACATGAATAGAGCCTAGGTGGCGCAGTGGTTAGAGTGTTGAACTGCAGGCCACTTCTGCTGATTCAATCTAGCGGTTCAAA
>JANHFL010005845.1:88083-99001 GCA_032468155.1 Oxyrhabdium leporinum
TCAGATTTTTTTTTGGGGGGGGAGGAGGGGGGCTGTTGCAATCATCAAAAATACATGTCACGTGCCAAGTACCAGAATTTTGAATCTGGGGATGCTGAGATGGTTGTAAGTGCAAAGACTGGCTATAAGTCACTTTTTTTCAATGCCATAGTAACTCTGAATAGTCACTAAATAAATGGTTGTAAGTTGAGGACTACCTGTACTTTGATATATAAGCAAGACAATCTAAGCCTATATTAAGTGTGTCCAGGCAACCAAATCTTTCTTCTACATGTCTAAATGTAACACAAATTCTTACTCTCTTGTAAAGGTTAACCTTCTTATTTAATATTTTTTAAATAAAATCTGTGGATTAATCTATAATCCATTATTAAAAATATTACTATTATACATAAAAGGTGTGAGTCACCTGTTTTAAAAAGTACATTGTTATATATACAAACGCTGAGGTCAGATATATCACTAAGTCGTGTTTTGGCATTATATTTATTTTATTTAACATGGCCGTCTATCTTATGCAAATAACTGAGTGGCTCACAATAAAAAAGAATAAAAATCATATGAATACAAAAATAAGCATAATGAACAAAATATAAAAAACGAGGCACCTTATATGTATTCTTGAGTGACAAATTCACCTATGTCAGGCTTTGCTAACAACCTGCCCCTAATCCCTGTGGGTTTATATATACTTTCAGAAGGCCATGAGATCAGGACCATGTGGATGGCGGGATGCTATTCCAATGCAAAATGTACAACTCCTGGTTTCCAGAAGATGCCACTGTTTCCTTGATAGGAACAGGAAAGTGGGCTTGGGGACTATGCCACTTTGGTCCATCTGGTGGGATAGATAAAACACCTGGAGACAGTGGTTCCAACAAGTAACCTGGCCCTGTGTCATGTGGGGCTTTAAAGATAATAACTAGTGCCATGATTTGCACCCCAAAGCATAATGGAAAGCAGTGGAGCTGAGGCAGCAAAGACATTATCATATTTGCTGTTTAGAGCTCTAAATATTTTGTTTTGTTTTTATTTATTTACTGCTTGCTACAACTTATATGGACACTCTTATCATTATTAGTATCTCTACTCTTGCTTTCAGAAGGAATAAATTTAAAATTTCAAAATCCACAGATAACATGGTTATTTTAAAATTAAAGTAATATCTTTACACCAACCTACTTTTCTAGTGTTGCAAGCAGTGGATCTGGTTCAGAACTGTTTTGTACTTGTAGCATCTGGTCTCTACTCAAGCGTATAATTTCACAAAGTGACTGGGATGCATTTGACTGTCTCTGAAGAACAAGAGAGAATTTATAAAGGGAAAAGAAAGCTAAACAATTTTATTTGCTAGTTAATACCAGAAACAATTTAACACAGATTCACTATTTTCTAGAAGGCACAATTACACTTTAAGTAACTGGATTAAGATGTTTCCTCAGTTCTATAACTGCAGAACCCACTATTTTAATGTATTGTTATAATTAAGTATATAATGAAGAAAATTTAAACTCTATAAGCAGAACACAAGTAAACTAGTATTAAATTAAATAGGAATTATAAAGTATCTTCCTTACATCTTCATCTTGAGAAGGATGCACGATTTCCACAAGCCGCTGAATAATTTTCTCTTCATTTAACCACTGTGGAGACACATGGTAATATTTTTTTAAAAAAAAAATCATCTTCCAGACTAAATATAATTATTTCATAATCTACCCACTGGTGCTATTTAACACTAAAGTATATTCCCAGAAATTCTAAGATATTCAAAATTTGCAGAAAGGAAACTACAAGTACTATCAGTGAGTATGGCATGCTGTGTATTTACTTAGTTATACAATAACATCATGAAAATAGCTCATTCTTATGTATCTTTGAAACAAGATAATAATAAATTATTTAAAAAATAAATAACTATTTTCTACTTATGCAAGCCTGCATAACTAAATCAACAGTCCAGAGACCTACCTTTTTCAGTAAGTCAAGCCTGTCAGGTGATAAGGATACACATTATTTTTTACATTTTCTACAGATCTGCGGTCATGTTGGTATTATCTTTTCAACACATTGTCAAGAGATCACCAACATAGCTAAGCTGCATTCTGTTCCCACTTAATACAGCAAAAAGGTTTTTAAAGGGAAAATTGGATATCAAACAGAAATAAAAACAAGGGATAAAATACACAGGATTTGGAGAGAAGAAGGGGAAATTATTCAAAGGCCTATGAAGAAGGTAATAAGAACAGATGGGAATGCATCAAAAAGTTTAAATAAATTTAAGCTGATTATATGGTGTTTTCTCGTGGTCAAAAGAGCACTTTCCAAAGTCTTCTACTGCAGAGATCAAGACAGTATTGCTTTCTTTACAACAGCAATTCTTGGGAGAACCCTACATACGTTCTGAAGGTTTCATATACAACCTAATTTTAAATTTGCACAATTTACTCCAAACTCCATAAAGAGTAAATCAGTTGATTCTTTTCTCTCCCTTGCATTTCTTTTTGGTTTGTTTGCCACTATAAATCATAAAGAGTTTGAAGAATTTGAAACAGTAACTGTTGTTAAGTTTAAGTTAAGTTAAGACCTAATAAATGTATTATTCAGATAAGGATTTTGAAATAGGAAAATAAACTACTTACATTTAATACTTCTTGCCTTGGCTGTGGAGGTTCTATGCATGTCAGTAGCCTGAGTAGTAAGTCCATAATAGCAGAGGTTCCTATGTGCTTTATTATGAGATCTACAAAATCATGCTTTTTCTTTAAGAAATCCACAATCTGGAAAAATATGAACAAGTATTAATAGAATATTTTAAAACATTTTGAATCAAACAAAGCATAACAAGAAGATTCTGAAGAAATTGCTGGTATCAATTTATAAATTGTTGAAATTGCTGGACAAGTTCATTTATAACATTGAATATATTATGATGGGTATTTTTTACTAAATACTGTTGCGAGGTATCTTGTACATTTGACAAAATGTCAAATTTATTTTTTTCTAGTCACCATGCTGTTTTTTTCTGAGCAGGCAGAACATTTAAAATAAAGCACAGATATTGGTATTTTTTTTTTAAATGTTATTTTAAAATTTAATTTTATTCAATTACTATAATTAACTTATGAGATTGGCAAATTTTTCAAATTGAAAATTATAGCAAAGGCTCATGATTAATTCTGAATCTGTGTGTGTGTGTGTGTGTGTGTGTTTATTAGGTACAAAACAGTGCTCAGACTGAAAACAAAATAGCTCCTATTGATTTTCCAGACGATATTAGAAAGACAGACTTTCAAACATAAAAATTCAAAAAGCAAATACCTGTTCTGGTTTTCTGCTAATAAGAATACTCAGAACCTTGCTGAAGAAACTGGCCAATAATGGATTTAGAGGTGGCTCATTTAGAAGAAAACTATACAGTTTTATTAGTAATGATTCCTCTTCACCCAGTCTATCATTGATCTGTGAAACATCGGAAGTAAGCAGCTCACAAGATATATTTGGATATCTAAAAGAAAATAGTTGAGGTTTTATTTTACTAGAATTACAAAGCCATAAATTTAAAAAAAAGACATGCATTATTATTTTGCAGCCTGTTAAATTCTGAACTAACCCAGCAAACTTTCACAATCTGTGCAGGTTATACAGGACTTCCATTTGAGAATAGCATTCAATGAAGCTACTTTAGATGGTTCTTCAATTGATTTATGTATACAGTAGACATTATTTATACAAACAATATAAAGTATCCTTATCATCATCAGATACCTGACACAAATCCCAACTTCTGGAGCTAATCAAAAGCAAAAATTGAGAATAAAAAAAGCAGTGTAACAATATACAGGTCTCCAAGGCACAGCATCAATCTGAAAAGAGTAAGCTGCATCCAGAAAGCCTCTAAAGTTGCAGCTGGTCAGTGTAGCAACATCAACACTTCCCTATGTGGCGTTCATGCACCATGGCAGAGGAATGGGAACAAACACAAGACCGAGCCACTTAGAGATACATCTCTGGTAGGCAAAAACCAGCAACCGGAACCACAGCAGGCTATAAGGCTTACGGGGACCAAGTGAGAAACCCTTTGGTGAGCTGTTATGAAATGTAGCAAGAAACACTCCCATGAGCAATCAGGAATGCCAATTTGACAATCAGCTCAAGGCACAACAGAACAATCTATTTTGATTACTGCTCCACAGGCCATGGAGCTCACAAAAACCTCCATAAACAAGTTTCGATTTTTACAATTAGGATCCAAGTGGTTATTGGGTGTGACATACAATAGTAACCAGCTTGTCAGGAGCAAACAACTAGACTTACGCATGTAGAGTTCAAACTAACTACTTTGTTGTTCTCTGCCTATTGCACAGGAGTCTCCCCAGATTGAGAGCTTTAGCCTGGGGACAACCGGATAAGGCTTTAAAGCGTTCAAGGGGAGGGAGTCAGACCTAGCTCTATTTGTGTTCACTTAGTAAGTCCAGGCTGATTCCTTCCTTGAGCCTTTCTCCCCACAGGGATGATTGCTCTTCAACGCAGCCACAAATATAGTTGAAAAAATATACACCATTCATTTCTGAAAAATTAGGAAATAAGATAGTTATGCATTTCTGGAAGAAGAGATTGTTGGAAGGTAAAATCAATCCTACGTTTCACTTTCCCAATTATGTTTTTCTGCAGCAACAAAAAGTTGGTGAAGATCTGATTGTATGAGTTATAGATGTTCACATGCAGGTTACCTCACTTAAAAGAGTATTACTACAATATGCTTTCTACAAGGTTGCCTATACAGAGAGATGTGGAACTTTCAGCTGATGCAGAATATAGTAGCTAGGTTACTGGGTGGGGCAGTGGACCCTACAACTTACTCCTCTGTTGAAGCAAATGCACCAATTGCCAATCATCTGTTCAGCAGTTCAAAGTTTTGATTTTGATATATATGGCTCTAAACTAGACCTGTAAAGCCTATACTTTGAAACAGTTTCATTTATCATATTCATAGTTTTTTAAATTACATTTTTGGGGATGCCATATGGAAAATATCTCTCTTCACCAAGTCCTGCATGAACTGTTGTGTGAATGGCTTTTGTTACATTTTTGTTTTTCCTTCATCCCTTCATTTTTAACTGAATCTATTAATTTTATCTTGCTTTAATTTTTAGTAATAACTAATATTACCAATAAAATTAATATTGCTAAAATATCTAATATTTTATTAGAAAAGTTGATTGTAAATGACTTCAAGAAAGATCAGACCTCAGCATTTGATGGCCCCTGGACCACATCCAGCCTTTTGGCTGTCCCTGTGAGATCAATCAGAAATTAGCAATCAAATGAAGTGTACACTGCTGTTGTGGCCTGCCAGCTGCCAGTGGAGCTGGCAGCAGAATCGGACTATGAAGAGGTTGGGGAGGAACCTGGGCCAATTCTGGAGTCTGGGGAAGGCTCTGATGGATGCTCTGTGTTGGACACAGAGATAGAGTCAGGGCCGTCCGACATTTCCCAGCCATCAAAGAGGCAGCTGCCTTCGGAGGCTGATATGAGTGAGGAGGAAGAACAGCTGGGGCCTGTTCCAGACGCATGTATCTGCAGAGCTGTTAGGAGAGGGGAACAATGGAGGTCAAGGAATCAACTCGGGAAGCAAAGCATACGTGGACGCTGAATGGCCCCTCCCTGGCTGGGGAATAAACAGAAGGAAAGAGGAGTGGTTGTCGTAGGAGACAACAGTTCGTCTTTCTGAAGATTTTGCTCATTGTATTTCATGCCACACAGACTGCTTGCCAGAATTTAATTTGCAGCCTTTCGGCTGGGAGCTCACGGCCTTGCAATTATCGTAAGGAACTGTTAAGGTCTGTTACTGCAGTTAACTCTTTGAAGGACTATTGCCTTTTTGGTGAGTGAACGCCATTAATTCACAAGAGGTAAATAAAGAGGGGGTTTTCATGACAAGGAGTCTGTTTCTTGCTTCTGCTAAGGCTGGCTCAGAACAACCACACACACAATTGAGCAGAATTTAAGTTCAGCCTATTGGTTTGGCCTTCACAACTATCCCAGTTTCTCATGTGGCCCCTAGGGAAAATTAATTGCCCACCCTGAATAAGAAAGACAAAGTAATGTTCAAATATTAGTAGTAATAATAAATAATTTTTGTTGATACAATTATTTTCATTTGACATGGTCTTAGCAAGTTATGAAAGGGAAGATTTTCGGAGAGTATCTATCTTAGCATACAACCCACACTTTCCTAAAATTAGTAGCATGTAAAATCTCTTTTCCCAACTTCCTAGTTTTTCAGTGTTCAGCTTTTAGATTAAACATATTTCTTACTTGTATCTGATCTTTTCATCCATGTCTTGAGGTGGCTCTTCTATAATGAATGATACTAGATTTTCCAGACATTCCGATTTCAAAAGAAATTCTATAAGTTTGCGATTTTGAGCTTTACATTCTTGTAACACATCTTCTTCATCCATCAGTTCCTTCAGTGTTACATCTTCTTTCTCTAGAAGTGTATCTATGTGGGATGATGAATGAAGATCAAATTTCCAAAACATGCTGGTCTACAGAAAGGGGAAAAAAATAATACACAGCTTTAATTAATGTAGTTTTTAAGAAGCCTGCTTAAGAAAGCCATTCCACGACCCACCCGAGTTCTCAATTTGTATGCAAAAGGAATTGTAAAAGCAAGAAACTAGTGTAGAAAAAAAAAAAGAATGCAAGGAAGAAAAATGCTACCAGTATCAAAGTGCCTTAAATGATAAGCCAATGTCTTTAATATATCAATACAGTGATTAGTCATCCCAAGATTTTAATACGGAAATAGTTTGTGTGTTAATGCAACAGCAGCAAGAAAACTATTTATTGATTCAGAAATTTGATTTTACAGTATTTTAGCATATTCTTGCCCTTTTTACTCGAAGCCTGATTCCAACAATGGTCAACTCAGGAAATTGCTCTAAAAAAATTAATATAACCCTACTGTTGATCCACATTTCCATCCTTAAGCGTCTATCTATTTTCTCATATTTTTCTCTGCAAACACTATTTGCAAAAGATAATGAAGTCCTTCACTGTTTGAATAAAATTTGGATGTCTTCTGGAGTTTGCAAAACTCATCAGCACCAACGATCGGAACAAACCATTAATAGTGCATCTGTCAGGCCTCTTACTGAGTCCATATTCTTTCTATTGTTGCCAGAATAAATTTATTTGATAAAGAAAATGTTTAAAATGTATTGGCATATATAGAATATTAGGAAAATATTTATGGTATTATTTCCTGAATACTGCCTCATTATTGTTAAAAATTAAGAAGTGTCAAGGAAATGAAGGCGAGTTAAAATCCTTTCATGATTTCTTAAAAATCAGGGTCCAATTATTTGTTTTAAGTACAAATATTTTTTTAAAAAGAACTCTTACTATTTCAAATAGTATCATTAAACACCCTCCCCCAATCTGGATCTTTTAGATGTTCAACTGACTACAATTTTCATTATCCAAACCTTGGCTATGTTGACTGAGGCTGATGGGAGTTAGACCAAAATAGTGACTGTCAGGCTCAGAGGGTTTTATTAAAGATAAATTAGTATAAGGATGCATTAGAAGAATGTTATTTCACAGAAAAAAATAGAAATTAGCTAGATGATTCTCTGTATATTAATGTAAAATTTCAAAATGCTCAGCAATTCTATATCCATCAATTATTTAGTAATTTCCTAAAGCAGGGTAATGGCAACCACCAATTAAGTACATTATGAAGATATACGCTCAAACTGCAATGAATTAACATCATACAATGATAACTGTGGTTGTTTCATTTTAAGACTACAACAGAGAGAACAAGTTTCATGTATAGCCAATCCTGCATTGTTCGGAGTTAAATACTAGCTATCTTCATTTAAGCGCATGCATGATAGTTTAATCATAGGGAGAAAACTATACACATTTTGATTTTGTGAAGGAAGCTACCTTATCAAAGCCAATCAAATATTGTGAGCCCATACTTCAATGCACTGGCCTTTTTAAAATAAATTGCAATTCGCTACATATACACACCTGGAACTGAATTCAGTGAAACCAATAAAGCTTACTTCCAAATATAGATCTTTAGCATTACAGTAAGAAACAATATTTAGCAGACATACACAGAGTGGACCAAAAGCACGATACAGGATTTGACACAGGATTTTTAAAAGTATGTAAAGAGTTATAAATAGTTAAGCCAATTTCTGTCTTGGCTGCCTCTTGCAGTATGACCCCTACCCAATAAAATTAACTATCACCTGCTTTTGGTATCAACCTAATCATTGTAAAATTAAAAAGGCAGAAGAATAACCAATGAATTAATATATTAGTACTTTTGCAGAATTTAAATTCTATACATCAAATATATTTTACCCAAATGAAAATCCAACATTGGCTTATTTATCAGGCTGTTACTACTGCTACCACTCATTTCTAACATATAAAACAATTCTGCCCTATATCCTATTAAAAATCTGATTTCCAGATTTCAGCTCTTCTCAAAGAATTCCAAATCTTTGTGAATGAAAAATCCCTGTGCATTCAACTTCTAGCCCAATGTACAGTTAGAAAGAAGACCTTTCAAGATGGCATTTAGTATCAAGAAAACATATGTACCTCATGGTACATGAAATTCTACAATATATAAGACCCACTGATTTGTAATAGTAGTCAGGGAAGACCAATATTAAACATCAACAAAAAAGAAAGCATACTACTGCAAACATGTTACTGCGTTATTTCAAACTTTCTCCCAGGCAAGCTGTTTTAGGAGCTGGTTTCTCAAAATGGCAGATGCTGACCAGATTATTCCATCACTTTCAACAGGAGACCAGGACCCTTGGAATAAGGAAAAATACCCAACATGGATCAAAGGGTAAATTGCAGGATCCCCAAAGAGATATATTTTATTGAACTTAAATCTCTAAGATGTAATTATGTTTACATATACATATTCCATTCAAGTTCCGCTTACTATTCTAATATAACACTCTTTGGTTCTCAACTGGGATGCAAAACAGCCACCTAATTTTATATAGTTCTGGCATCAGTCTGTTGATATTTGCTTCAAAGTAGAATATATATAGCATTGCAATAGAAGACTACAACTACCAGAATTGAACCCAATAATGGAGGGCTCTTAGGAGTGCTAGTCTACTGACTTTCAAAATTAAAAAAAAATAATAAAAAGCATTATTTTTTAAAAATTCAAAATCTTATGACAGCCAAATCTATGGCATCTCATTATTTGTTTAAATTGATTAAAGCAAATTTAAATGTTGCTGCTGGAAAGGTTGTTGATCTTTGAACAAATATAATGAAGAGAATATTTTTGTTAGATTTTTACTCTGCCTTTATCATTTTATAAAATTCAAAGCGGCAAATATATATAACCTTCCCCCTATTTTTTTCCAACTACAACCATCCAGTGAGATGGGTTGGACTGAGAGGAAATGACGAGTCTAAGGTCACTCAGCCAGCTTTCATGCCTAAGACAGGACTAGAACTCAGAGCTTCCTGGTTTCTAGGCCACCACCTTAACCACTATACCAGACTGTCTCTCAAAAAGTACAAACTAAACATAGCATTCAAGGATGTACTAAAATAGCTTATTGAATTTCATCATTTTCAGGCAAAAAATGAATTTATCTTCACAATGACTGAGGGGGCATAAGAGTAGTTTTTATTGTCAGAGAGTGCAGGAAACAAAATGCCAATATACCAAGAACTGAATATATAATCAGCATTTCTACTTTAACAGTTAAAAAAGTAAGGAGGCATCTGGATGATTTGACCCTGAAATTTTATTTTCCAGGCTTATTTGCATTTAACAGCTGTAATCATATCAATTATGATAAAGAGATGCTAGATCATTTTGTGAAGATTGTTTCAGTATTTAAGAATTTCCATTAAAAAAGGGCTAGCTTATCAGTCTTCAGCCTTTTTCTAATCAATACATTACAGATAGTGAAGCAATCTCTTTCTTTAATTGGGCTTTCTGTTGTTCTATTACTTACCAGGAATATTCATAAACTTTACTCCAGATGTACAAAACAAATTCTAAGTGACCATACTCCACCTCCATAGACTAAAAACTTCAAAATTCTTTATGTCCTCTTTTCACACCTCTAGTAAACATGGAAACTTCTCACTACTGGATATTTCAGTAATTCTTTTTGCTAACTTCCTATCAATGCACCAAGAGCTAAGGTTGCATGTAACAAGGTAGCCATGAGATTATTTTTTTGGCTTTACAATTAGAGGCTACTGCCTTCGATATGCATGTCATGTTTTATGCTGTTTTTACAGTATAGGTGAGTCAGGGATCTGCATTATTGCATCACAGAAGGATATGAGCATTTCTCCACAGCTTTTAGGTGACCACCAAGAATGCTGATATTCATTTAATTTTATATTAACATTTGTACATTTTGTACTGTCCTTTTACACTGTGCTAGTACACTCTTCTTTTACTTTAGAAGACAGCTGTAAAGGATACTATAGAAATATGTATTTGATATATTTAACTTCTTGCCCTTATTCGGTTTCTGTTAAATCAGGGGGAAAAAATCTAATCTCAATTTCACATATCATTCCAAACTGTTGATGCCAGACTTATTAGACAGGTGCAATTACACAAATAAGAAGCTTGCAAGCATCTTTTGCAAGTATATGAAACTTCTGGATCAGCAAGACAACTGCTGAAAACTGACAATCACCTGTCCAATATATTCAATACACCTAGAAATTACTGATTCATGCCCTTTTATGGTATCTCAGCCAGTGGTGAAATCTAAAATTTTCCACTACCAGTTCTGTGGGCTTGGCTTGGTGGGCATGGCTTGATCATGTGACTGGGTGGAAATTGTGTTTATACAACAGTGGAAAAACAAAGAGATCC
>JANHFL010005845.1:100993-135317 GCA_032468155.1 Oxyrhabdium leporinum
TTAATCCAATATACCTCAGAATATTGCCCCCACAATCCGGGTCCTCATTTTACCTACCTCGGAAGGATGGAAGGCTGTAACACCAAGAAGAAAATGAAGTAGAAAGAATGAGATAGTGATTGAAATTTGTACTAAAAATTAATGGAACAGACTCATTTATTTTATTAAGTTTCAACACTGCCTAGGATTCTGGACAACTTATATATGCTTTGGAAATTAAAACTAAACTAAACTGAAAGTAATGAAACTGAAAACCCATAAAGAAGCTTTGAAAGAAACAGTAGATTTTAAAAGACCTAAGAGTGTATGCAACACCCCTAAGCAATGGATACAAATGGAGAACTATTTGAGTCTTTAAGACCAGATGCAGAAGTACTTGAAGATATAAAAATCCAATACTTACAGCAGTTACTTACTGAATTTTGACAATTTTTGTTTTTTACTTAGATAATTGTTACTTACAACTACCTTGACAATTTTGCCAGTCATTTTTACAGATTAACCTTTGATAATCTGAATGTCTAATAATTTAAAATTCAAAACAAAGTGAAATAATTTTTAATAAAATCCTAAAATATTTTACTGCCTGGTTCACGCTGTTGAATACCATTAAGTCCTAACCTCGATCCCAGAAAAATGGATGATGAACATATGGATACCATATTTGATTTTATACCTAAGCAACATATGTAGGATTCTTTCAAATGTAACATAAGAAACCCTTTAAATATTTGAGCACAATCAGTAGTTTGAGATAATTTACTCTCACAGAGTGACAAGAACTTTGCTTGCTACAGCCTGATTTCTCTGTTTGTGATTGCTTTAGAATCTTGGTCAATGTGAAGGAAACAGTTACACTTGGAAATATTCATACCAAATAAAAGATTATTTGTATCATCTTTGTGGACTTCTTAAAAAGGCATCAGAGATAGAATATACTAAGAAAATGAGACTGATCAGATATGAGTTTCATAAAGCAAAAGTTGTATTCATGTAATCCCATGGGAAGGACGGGTCCTTTTAACATTTCATTCATCCAAAGATTTTTCAAAAATGATTGCTTTCTATTCCTGCATTATAGTGGCAATCATTTTTATACAGACTATTAAAATCTACAGAACCTTATCCTCTTTCCCAACAAGAGCTGATACACATTGCCAGTACAGGTAATACTGAATTTACCAGTACTGGTAGTTAATTTCGTTGCTAAGCAAAACAGTTGAGTTTTGCCCGATTTACAAAGTTTTTGCCAGAGTTGTTAAATAAATCACCGCAGTTGTTAATTTAGCAGTGTTGTTGTTAAATGAATCTGACTTCCCCACTGAATATGCTTAACAGAAGGTTGCAAAAAGTGAACACATGACCCCAGGACACCGCAACCATCATAAATGCATGTCAGTTGCCAAGCATCCAAATTTAGCTTGCGTGACTACAACATGTGCCGCAATGGTTGTGTGAAACTAACAGCCATAAGCCACTTTTTTTCAGTGCCACTGTAACTTTGAACAGTCACTAACAAATGGTTATAAGTTGAGGACCACATGTATAGAGATAGTGTTTTCATTCCAAAGCAGACCGCTATTCATTAGGTTGAGGTAATGTTATTTAATGCTGGAAAGATCATAGTCTGCCTGGTGGTGGTATGGGAAATATTCTACTTTTTCTCACCACAAAAATGAGGTATTTTGAATGCCAGGATCACCAACAGAAATTCTATTTTCAAATGATCTGATGAATTCTAAAAATTCATCAGATCATTTGAAAGGTCTGGATGCATGTGTTTATCAAAAGAGGCTATGTGTTTGAGCATGGTAGGAGGAAGAAAACCCTCCATCCACCTCCCATTGCCATGAAACCGCGGAGAAATCTGGCAATTAGGCATAGTACCATCATTAAGTCAGTATCTTCAACTTTCTTTTCATTCTTCTTATAGTAAGTAAGGCAGTAGGTATCCTGGATGAGAGTCTACAATGAGAGTCTGGAATCAACTAATAAGCTCAACTAAGACAATTAAGATAGCTAAACTTGTGCTCATCTATTTCTGGGAAACAAACTTTTTTTAAATCCCACCCTTAACTTTGGGAAAGCAAGTATTCTTTGCAGACCAGAATATTTTCCACCAAATTCTGGTTACTTATCTTCACTTTCAGAATGTGAGAAACTGTTTCTGGAAAACGCCCTGACACAAAGTCTAGAACATTGTAGTAGCCCTGAAAGGGGCATTAACAGTGAATATCTTTAATATTTATTTAATTCATGTGTATACAGTGAGATCTGGAAGTATTAAAAATGATTATTCCAGAACTGAAGTCACTTTCAATTTCCAGGATTTATTTAGAATACATACGTTAAATAAAAAATCCTGAGTGACCAGAGACAACACTATTAAAAGATCATCTTTTCCTGTACAGGTAGTCCTCAACTTATGACCACAATTGAATCCAAAATTTATGTTGCTAAGTGAGAAATTTGTTAAATGAGTTTTGCCCCATTTTATGATTTTTCTTGCCACATTTGTTAAGTGAATCACTGCAGTTGTTAAATTAGTAACCCGGTTGTTAAGTGAATCTGGTTGGACACTGCAACTGTCTTAAATGTGAATCAGTTATCAAACATCTGAATGTAAATCACATGACCACAGAGATGTTGCAACGGTCATAAGTCATAAAAATGGTCATGTCACTTTTTTTAGTGCCATTGTAACTTTGAATGGTCACTAAGTGGATTGTTGTAAGTCGAGGACTACCTGTACAGTGGTTCTCTTTCCTTACAAAAAAGTCTAAATATAAAACAACAATACTCCCATGTAGAATGTCATTTCTCAACTTACACAGAAACACATGTGCATTCAACAGGAATTTTTAAAATACCAAATGAACATTACAAACTTTATGTGAGTACCATGTCCCCTCAACAGGAAGCAGCACCCACATCAAGACAGAACAGGATTTAAATTATGGTATAAGCACACTTCCACAACTTAGACACAAACACTGATAAGGAAACTGATAAAATATCAAATATTATATATCCAGGTTTGACAAAGCAAACTGTTCAAATAGTTTAAGTAACAGCAGTTTGAATATTCTCATTTCACCACTTTAACATAATCCTGGATGAGAACCGGATATAGTTGATTTATGTAATTGATCTATGTAATTTTCATAGAAAAGTTTTCATGGGGCAGCAGTTTGTAATAAAGTAGGTTTTTTTTATTCTTTATCTTTATAGTTTATGTCACCAGGCAGATTTCAATTAGAGCACATTTTTTGCAGAAAGGAATTAAACCAAGGTAATATTTAATAAGATTTAGCATAGTGAACAAGCACATTATTTAATCTTGAATTATTTCCCAATAATCCAACCCAAAACTGAGCTAACAACATAAAGGGTTCCAGCTCAAAACATTTTTTTGTGTGAAAAAATCATTTTGAGTGTTTCTGATTTTTTTCTAAACTCAAAACAAAGAAGGCACGTTTTACATTGTTTCAAGTATTTGGATGCCCTATATTTTTTCCTTTCATAGTTTTCCCTGCATCTTTAAAGGTTCCCTACCGATTTCCTAACTAAAAATAAAACAAAACAAAACAAAAAATCATCAATAAAATCATGAAGAGGGAGGAGAGGCAGAGAGACAAAGATCTATTAAGAAAGATATACATGCAACAGGTTTAAGTTTCATGTGGTTATTTTGCTGCCGTTGCAGCAGCTGTGATGCCTACTGCCACCATATGAAAAAAATCACCACTACTCGGCCAGATTATCTTCCATTTGCATAGGAGGTGGCAATGCCCAGTCTTGTTTTATCAACCCAGGGACTGAAATTCAGCTCAAGACCAATGGTGACCCACATACAACCAGCAGATACAGTACTGGGTTAAAGAGGTCCTGAGACTAGTATTGTAACGTTAACGCTTGAGTAAAGATTTCTATTGCATTGCCTAAGTCCAACTCTAAGGTATGTATCAGCAGAAAAAAGCTCCCAGAATGACCCAGAAAGGTCAGCAGAGGCAAGGACACAAAAACATTTCTGGTATCAGGTCCTGAGCTTTAGCAGAACGTCCCGGAAAATGTTGGCAATATTAGGCAAACTGTGTTTCTAACTATCAAAAAGATAAAAGTATCCTTGCTGAAGAAGACGAAGCTGCCATAGCAATTGTAGCAGTAATCCATAAGCAAATAGCAAGTGGTTCAATATTACTGGAGGGTACATGTGCTTTTGCCCAAATGATGGTTTCTACTCATTATATTCAATTTGGAAAATGTCCAAACGTCTCTTCTCTCCCCCATTACAGAATCCCCTTGTGCACCCTTTCAACACTGACAATTGAAACGTGTGATGTAGGACTGCAGGATATGTCTATGACAATGTGAAAGAGTGAAGGCGTTCAGTTCAACAAGAAATACTGCACACTATCCTGACATGTGATACAATTTGGCACAGCATCATATACTTTCTCTTGTGCAACCAGTTAAAAAAGGAGACACAATTTGGTTCCTTTGGGCAGCCGAAATAGAAACCTATCTCCAAGGCCTTCAGTGCTTTAGTGTTGAGAAGACATACTAAGCCAGGTTTTTCCCAAAACCTTGTCTATGGGAAAGGCCATAGTTACCATATAGAGTAAATAAGATCCTAGAAAGACACAGCTTTGACAGACCAACTGAGAACTGAAATATACACTGCCTGCTGGATCTCTCTGGATACTAAAGACACTATGTATTGGCAAGCATACACAACTGGATAGGAGTACAGCATATGTTTTATTAGTCTTGAGTCAACTTTTAAGAAGAATGTTTTTAGTAATGATATACCAAGGCAGGAAGATTGCCTAGTTACTTGCATTCTCGATGTCTCGAGTTTTTGACAAGCAAAAGAGGGGCGATATTGTTTTGAATAGTCAATGCACAGATCTAGCTTAACCTGACAAGGTCTGAGCAGTGGTATACTCTATTCTTGTCGAACAGTGTCTTCAGCAAAATGGTATTCTCCATGGCAGGTGATGGCCATCATTCACACTTGCTTGCATTGTGATTTAGTGATGTAGCTGGTCTTCCTCACAATTTATCCTCCATTAGACTTCCTCATCTGTGAGTGAAGGATAAGGCCTATCCCTATCTTCACTCAGAACAGCAGCCACAGGAGAAACAAGACCACTGCATGTTCCAGTATTAAGAAAGACCATTCAAAATGTTTTGAGTTTTCTTTCTGAGGATCTAACCCACTTAAAATATTCAAATGGAATATTCTGCATAAGTTGGTTTGGTTCTGTTTAAAAACTTTTTTTCTGTTCCATGAATATTCTTTAACCATAACGGTCATATCAGATAATACACCATTTCAGGACCAAGCCAAATTAGTAACACTGCAAGTTAAATCCAGCTTCTTACATCAATGTAAAGTTAATCCTCATGTGAATTTAAATCATTAGCAATACAGGCAGATTTGTGTATGTAACTAAAAACTTTAAAAAAAAAACCAAGGGGGAAAAAACAATCCTTATAATTTAATGAAAAAAAATAGTGAAAGAAAAAGAGCAATTAAATCATCAAATTTTTGGAACATAAAGGGTTTAGCCAATACTTTAAAAATCAGACATACATATTTTAACATACCCTTCTAGAGGCAAAAAAATATGCAAAACTTTCTTACCTGTTAAAAGAAAAGTTTATAAAGGAAAAAAAAAATCCAGTCTTCTTGGCTCTTTGCCCATTACAAGGTATCCTGGCAACAGCAAACTCTTTCAGTCTACGGTATTAGCAGATTAGAGACTGAATTAGGTTAAGATGCAGCAGGTTTCTTCCTACAAAAATAAACAAAAACAAAACATCAATATAAAATTTAATTAGCCAATTCAGTTAGAAACAGACCAAAAAGATAAATATATAGAGTATCAATGGCCGCATAGGAGATAACAATTAGGTTATATATTTATATATATTTATATATTTATGAAACCATATAGCAGCCTGTTTTTTTTCCTTTTTATATGTACTTTTTCCCCCCATGAAATTTGCAAATACCAATTGAGGGGGGGAGATGCCAGAGGTTCAAGTAGGCTTTTGAAAAGGTCAAGGAACATGAGACATTATTGCTGATGCACACTAGATAACCGAGAAAACCAAGAATATTAAGAAGAAATCATTCTGTACTTCATTGATTATATACAGCCTTCAATGGCCTTTGTATAAACAATGAAGCGCAGAGAGACTTTTTTGGTATTTTTCAATTATGTCACACATCAAGCTGTGAAAAGTGCTTAGAGAAATGGGAATTCCAGAATATACTATTGTCCTCATAAGAAACTTAGATCATGAACCCTTAGTACAGGCAGGATATGGTGAAACAGACTAACTCCAGGTTGGAAATGAGTTCAAAGATCAGAATTGTGCAAGCCTGTGACATTCTATAGAAGTGAAAGTTGGACTCTGAAGAAATAAGGTAAGACGAGTATTGACGCTTTTGAACTTTGTGTTGGAAAGAATTTCTGAGAATATCGCGGATAGCCAAGAAAATGGATCACTGAACAAAACAACCCAGCGTTCTCACTTGAGGTTTAAATTACCAGTTATTCTAATTTAGACATGTTATGTGACGACCTAGTTCTCTGGAAATGACTCTAATGCTGGAAAAAGCGGAAGGAAAAAGAAGGGATCAAGATGGAAAGGTTCAATTAGTCACTAGCTATCACTGGAATAACTGAAGAACCAGGTTAGGGACAGAAGAGTTATCTATGTGGTTGCTAAGAGTTGACATCTACCTGATGGCATCTAATCAAACATTCAATCAATTTATAGATTATCAAATCCAAATTATTAAGGGGTGAAGCAGCTCTCATTCATGAATAATAGAAAATTTTGACTTTTTTAATACAAAAATTAGTAGGATATGACAGAAATATTCTGAGTGAAGATTAAAAAAATCTCTGTTCATAATATTGAAATCTAAGATCATCAATGAAACTGAATTGGGACATTCATGACATAAGTAACACTTTTTCATACAGTGCATACTGTAAAAAAACGGTATTAAGAGATAATGCCACCAAAGGAGAGCAACTTGATAAGTGGATTTGATAAGCTGATGAAAGTCAGAATTATTGATGGCTAGTAGCAACAGCAACTTCATATTACAGCCCTTACTGAAGGCTATATGACTGCTATTGTACTTGTGATCTACTTGTGGCTTTCTTCAACATCTTCTTAGACACAATGAGAACAGAATAATGATTTAGAGGTTCATCCAAAGGCTTTCTTATATTCTCATCATTTTTTAAATATAGAGCATATACACAGCAATAACATAAATGTTGTAATGAATTTGGCATGAAAAACAGTGATTACTTTATGACTTAATATAATAATAAACACCAAAAGGTCTGTGTTTTTAAGGAGGAAAATGTAAAATGGTAGTTTTATAAAGAAATAGATAAAAGGTAACTTACAGATTTTTTTTTATTTTGTTAGCGTTGTCAGTCACATGTAATATATGTTTGTAAAGTTTAAAAAAACTTAGCAAACATATTGTTTATCAGGTATACACACTACGTATATATTCTACTCAGCAAGAGATATGCAATACTTTATGTGCATGGAAAGTTTCTGATGTTCTGGTTTGTTTTTGGAATGAAATGAGGCTGCTTGTTCCAGCTATGGACTGAAACACAGTTGTTCCAGAAGTGTAGTCTAGGAAGGTTTAAAAAAAATAATGATTAAACTATGACAATGAGCTACATGTTAATGTGAACAATACAGTATATGTATGATTGGATCATCAATATATTTCATTCTGAATTTTGGAGAAATGACATGAATTTTAATATGCAAGACATTCAAAACAGATCAGTTTCCATAGCTACTTGACAAAGAACTGTGGGAAATGTAGTTCTAAAAAGATATCTAAGTCTTCAACACACTTTTACAAAACTAAAATCTGCAATTCTCAGAGTTACTTGGTATTTGGCTTAGTACATTAATATATTTACTAATGCTGCTTCAGTAAATGCCCAGTAACATATTTACCAATGCTGTTTCAATAACCATTTGATCTGATGTAGGCTGCAAATCAGATAGTTTAATGTGTCCTTTCTATGCAACATATAATATAAAATGATTAAATACATTCATGACAAAACTATGGGAGCATGATTTTAATACTGATAGCTTTTCCTTTTAATATATGTATTAACTTTTAATGATCAGATTCATTTAACATAATTATACAAACTGATAACTATAAATATTACAGCATGCCAGTTTCTAATTAGCTACAACTTTTATCTGTTTAAAAATATAAATAAAGGCTTTCTGGTTAGACCATACTTTTTTCCCCATTATAACTACTTCTGATTAAAACAAAGATTCTTGTAGAAATATACTGTAATGGCTAACAAATTTGTTGGTGCCTAAATTATTTTGGAGTGGAAACAACATCAGTAAATAAGTGTGCTAACAACTGGGGGTCAAGTCACTGTAAATGATGATGATAGAGAACAGTAAATACATAAACTTTAACTGGATGGAAAACAGTGAAAACCTGTCCGTGATTTTATAGTCCATTGCAGATAATAAACTCCTGCCTTTCAGAAATAGGCCAGTGTGATTTAAAATTAGTAAACATTTCATAACAGATCATATAACAGACCCAAAGACCAAACCCATAATAGGTTCAAATGCAATTTCTATCCTTGACTATTCTAGCAACACAATTACAAATCACAATACAGGTAGTCCTCAACTTATGACTGGTTGCTTAACAGTTAAGAACAGACGCCTTACAGTCTGTAAAGGATATCTGCCCACTGTAAAATGTCATGCCACACATCCTCAGTCATGTGATCACATTTTGGGTGCCAGGCAATCGGCTTGCCTTTATAGCTTTCTTCAGTGTCCCACAGTTACATGACAACGATTAGCTACTTTTTTTGCCAGACTCTTTTTTGAGGAAGATAGCTTGAACTTCAAAGGCTCCATTCCAGCTTGAGAAGGGCACAAGGTATGCTCCATCATTACAGGAATGAAGTATTATTGAGGATAACCAATATAATAGCTAACAAACATTTAAGTCCACCCTTGGTCATCAAAACTCACTAAATAACTTTGTGTCTTTTCCAGCCTAATTTACATAATAAAGTTGTAAGAAGGGGGAATCATATGTATATCCCACAAGCCCCTAAAAGAAAAGTGGAATGCAATTAACAGTAATAATTCAATAATTTAAAACAAAAAGTCATATGGATCACTTGGACTGACAGATCTGTTACTGCTGTTTAAATCTTGCAGGATTCGTAAAACTTTCAACTCTGGATGTATGCAAATGTACTCTAGAGCAGAAGTGAAGCTACTTGATTTGCACTTCTTCCTGTACCCAGGGTTGTTTCTCAAAAAATATAATGCCTGCTTAACTGTGGCAAGAGACTTAAATTAAATCTAAGAAGGCTGTATAATCTCAGGCATGGTCCCTTTTTGGACCACATACTACAACAAATAGCAATGCTGTATAGCTTACAGTATTAAAGTATATAAATCAAACCATTCTCTGTTCACAAAGACCAATTACACTAAATTGTTAGTTATGTTTGTCAAATACACTAAATTGTTAGTTATGTATGTCAAACACAACAAGGAAAGAGACCGTAACCCTAAACTGGTACACAATGAGAGTGGGGCAAAAATATGCAGGACAAACAATTGTTCAGTTTTCTAAACCAGGAATCAAGTTCTATTAGTAAAATCTGGAGCAATTTGCAAAAGACTGGAAAAGGACTTTGGCTTCGAGTTTTTTAACAGCAACAAGAAAATAACTATCCATTTAATAAGGTTACTAAAATTAAGAACTCTAGAAGTATCCTACAGGTGGAAGTAAATATTTATAAATATGAACTCAACACTGTTCTAGAACTAGAAACAACATCAACTGCTCAGAACATGTTCTTTGTACCTTTGCTTCTGCCTCTGAGATAGCTCTTAAGTTTCTTGAAAACCAAAGCAAATTCAACAAAATTAACTTCTGCCTCCTCTAACCAATGTAACCAAAAAAGTTACTGAAGTAAGATTAGCACACCTTTAAAAAAACTAGTATTCAAAATAGACTGGTAATTAAATGCCTTAAGGCACTGAAGTTTCTTAACTTATCAGACCCTGCCTTTTAGGTCTATGCTAGCCCATTTTTTAGTTTTAATGCTATTTTTTTAAATTTCAAATGACCTTCACATATCACATTTTGAGAAGTGATTCTATATTTTAAACATTCTACACTCTGCACTAATATATTACTAATTGCATTTCTCAGTTTACAGTTTAGTATATATTAACAAAAACAAACTGAACGAGTGTATCAATGTATGTACATGTAGGATAGTCCTCAAGTTACAATGTCAACTGAGGCTGGAATTTCCGTTGCTAAGCATAAAGCCATATGACCACATTGCTTAGCAACGGCAATTCCAGCATGAGTCATTCAAGCAAGGATCTCATGTGACTGTGATTTCTGACTTGCTGCCAGCTTCCCCATTGACTGTGTTTGTGGGGCACTGGCAGGGATTGTTGGAAATCATGATCACATGACTGTGGAAACCCTGCAATGGCTAAGTTCTATTCACTCACTATTTTGGTAACTTTGAACAGTCACTAAACAATGGTTGTACCCTAAGAACTATATGAATACAGAATTCATTAAACTCAAGAACAAACGTCTGTATTCATTTAAGTAATACTGTTTAAATTAGGGCAAAATACAACATTCCATTCTGCAACAAAAAATTAAAAAATGCAAACATATTACAGGTATACAGAAAGAAATTTTATATTTAAGAAGGAATAATCCAAAGCAACCTGCTTTTCTCTCACATCTCATTATTTCTATTTCACGATGGTTGCATTCACAGATAAACTATAACATAATTTGTGTTCTCTTGACTCACCATGATGAGCACATTTTATCAGGGTGGATTTGATTTAAATCAAGTTGATTTAAATCACAATTTAAATCACTAGTAAAAAAGCTTGATTTAAATCAACTCAATTTAAATCAACATTTTAAAAGAGCAACTGTCATCTCTGTTCTGCAGCGGCTCCTCCTTTGACCCGCTGTTGACTCACCGACAATCCCCTTCACTTTAATGGGACAACAAGGTGAGGGACGTGGCAGGCAGTAGGTGAATGGATGCCCGCTAACAGGCATTACCATGATGGATCTGAAATGACAGGCACTCTTTTAAATGTAAATGTACTCATTCTTGCTGGTAGTTAGAATCTTTAATATTATTTGCAAACCAAATGAAGGTTTCCTATTTAGCTTGCAGAGCTTGGATTCACTGAGTTTACCAAAAATGTAAATATTGCAGAATATACAGCCTCATACTACATAACTAAGCTCCATTTCATGCTGAATAAACTAAATTATTAATGTATCTTAAATAGAAAACTATCTTTAAATAGATTTTTACTCCAAAAGCATTTTATTAAAGTAAATTTGATAAAAATCTAAAAAATCCAATTTAAATGGGGGAAAAAAATCCATTTTTTTATTTTTTTTAAAAAATCATCGATTTTTATCCACCCTTTTATCCACCCTCCATTATAGTCTAGCACCATATATAAATTAGATTAGTAACCTTAAGTTATGAAAAACTTCCACATTTTTTTTATCATCATCCAGCACATCCTAGCATATTCTGCCAAAATCTACTTTAAAACAATAAAAAAGATAGTATTAGATACAAAAGATGGAAATAATTATTAGAAATAAAATTATTTCATGTATTCTCACTTATGTATTTTGAGCAGCATTCTGCTCAAGAGGAAGAAAAAAATGAATATAGTCCTTCCTGCTTTTTTAACCTAAGCAATTTCTTAAAATATTTAAGTGTCATACTACATTATTGCATGTCTACTAATTATGTTTGTCCTAGGCTGAAGTTTTCCATCTAAACTAAGACAATAATTCATCTGACTAAAACTGAATTAATTTATATCAAGTTTTTCACCTAAAATCCACATCCAGAAGCTGTTAAGATACTAAATGACCACTAAAACTATCATTTAGTTGGGTGGGGGTTATTTTATTTTATTATGTGATTATTCTCTTTTATTAGCTTTATTATTCTATATGAGGTTTTTATATTCCTTGTGCGAATAAGTGGCAATATAAATTTCCTAAAATAAATAAATTTATCTCACACCCTATTTTGAACTTAAAATACTAGTATTATTTTAAAAATTTAAAATTTATAAAAAAAATCAAAAGTGAAGCTAAATTATGCATTTAAGATCTTATCAGGCTGTCTTTCTTGTCAATATTTTTAAAAGAAGTTACAGTTACGCTAGAATTATATCTAAAAAAGCATAAAGTGGTGAACATTTGTTGTATTTGTTATCAAATTACAAATGTTACAGTGTGTTGTATCATGAAAAAGCATTTGTTCACCCCTACACTTTCACCAGCAGCATTACCAGCAACTTTGGGGGTTGGGGTATCTTTGTAAACAAAAAAGTATTATCTCAAACATTGCAGCCTCATTTAATTCAGTGTCTTCTGTCAAAGATGATTCTGAATTAAGAATATTTTCTCAGAAAAAATATTGCATAAAAATATTTTGATCATGGATTTCTAGTGTCCAGTTTTATTTAGCAGAAAACCTTAGTATCACTAATTTACTATTTGTTTTAGAGACATACTACCACACTGAGTAGGACTAGTTTATTGCCCAGTTAATTTCAGCAAATAAAGACTCATCTGAATTCTACTTAAGAATGGTTTTAGCATCATCTATTATCTTTTTTTCACACTTCTGCAATTAGAGAAACACCATAACTAGGTAGAATGTGCATTAAATTTAAGAACACTTCTGTCTTTTATTTCAAGTAACTTTCAGAAAAATAGAAGACCAGGCAAACGTCCGCATCCCTCTGCATTTCTAATTGAAAGTGCTTTTTTCAGGTAATCAAGTATATATGAACCCTAGTCCTAACCCTTAAGGTAGAACTCCCTCCACTTGGGCTGGTGATATATGGACACGTCTAAATTGTCTTTGGGATTATAACCTTAGCTGTAATTTTTTTTAAAAAAAATCACAATCTCAATCATCTTGTATGATTCACAGAACTGAATTTCATTACTGGATGTTTTGCATCCTACATACAGTAGATCTCAGTAATAAAAATATTCCATTTCCAATAAATAGGTCAGTAAAAATAGCTTTGACTTAAAAAAAAAGAAAACTCAAATGAATTCTCAAAGCAACTGAAAAAAGCCACAAGACAAAATAATTTTATAGTTAGTTAAGCTGTGTGGCAATACAGATATCCAAATTTCAATTAGTCTCAAAAAACAAGTAGGATCTAACCTGCTTGCAGGAACATCATGCAAAAAGGCAATTGTAAATTACTTATGTATTGTTGCCACAAAACTTCCAAGGTCATGTCCATAAGAGAACAGGATTTGAGCTTGACTTGAAAGCAACATTATCTTTTCAATGTGGTAGTACAGAGAATAGTAAAGAATGTGAAAAATGCTCCACACACTCTAGCCAATATAAATTTTTAAACTCTACTTACAGAGTTGAGAAGTGCAAGAATCACAGGTAGCACATGTATGAAAACAGAACTTAAGAATTCAAAACTAGAAGACTAGTACTTTCACAAATCAAGCTTGAGATGCCAGGAGGAGAAAGGATCAATAGTTTTAAAATATTGATGGTTCATACTAACCAAGCACATCACATGGTATTAAAAAAGTAAAAAATTAAACAAATCCTTCCTGACCCTAATATTGCTGGATGAACACACAAAATTACATTATATTCAAGTCTGGGAATAGAAGTAATCCAGTCTAAAATTTACCACATATCTAGAGTTGTTTATACTCCTTAGTTCCAACTCATATTATTCAGTAAATTTACATTTTCAAGCTTTGTGGTGCCATGATCCCTTAAACTAAAAGAATTTATATGAAGGCCTCATGGAAAAATGAATGTATGTGATAACCTCACCAGTAACAGATGCATAAATCATGAAATAAGCATGTCATGTGACAGGTACCTGAAGTAGGGGATGTATCCATCAGTTGAGAAGCAAATAGCATCCACAACATAGAGAACTACCTTCATACCCTGAGAAAAGCCTAAGTAGGGAGTCCAGCACACAAGGAATACACTCCAGAAAGATCTGCAGTAGAGAATGCTGGCCTCCTGTTATAAGATATCAACACAAAGTTTGCAGTGGGTTCAGTATCAAGATATAACATGACAAAGCCATCTTGGAAGAGGGAAAAAGATAAAATTAGGCAGGAGTCAGTGCTAAAACTACAAAAGTTGATGAAGTCAGTCACATTTGGATATTGTATATGGTTCTGTCTAGCACTAGCATCTTGGAGGAGATCACTAACTTCCAGACAACTGTGGCCCACTCTGTTCCTGTCCCCTACAGTTTGAAAACTCCTGCAATACTATCTATTACAGCATGGTCAATCAAATTTGATAGTAACTATCCAATACCTGGCAGACATAAAGCTACAAGTATTAAATATTTAATTTATATTTACCCTGCTACCTTTATTTATTCAGATTTATGGCTGCCCAACTCCCAGTGACTCTAGGAGGGATACAAATTTAAAGAACATAAAACAATACATATCAAAAACACCAAGTAAATTGGCGATCAAAGATACTAACCAAAATAACACTCCACTTTTTAGAAATGGATTCATTCAGCACTCTGGCCTATGCTAGTGGGGAACAGCAAGACTTTAAGAGCCTTACAAAAGGTCAGTATGATTGGGGCCATCCTAATCTGGTGGACAGGAAAGGGAGAGAAGCTGTTCAGAGCAGGCTCGCTGATAGAGAAACCACACTTCTTGCGTCCCATAATCCCATTAGATGCATTGCTTGATGGAAAGGCCCCAAAGAAGGCTAACACTGTCAGACTTGGTGGAAACTAAATAAAGTTGTACAGAACAATATCAGTAAATACGATATTGAACTCAAGATACCTCTAAAAATGATTATGCAGTTTAGATATCAGCACTGTTGAACTGAAACAGCACTAATCAAAACACTGTGCAGCATTTTATTAAGATTCAGTTTTGCGGCAAGAGACCCACACCTCTACTTGGGAGATAATTAATGATTACTTCAAAAGATTTTAGAGCACTAACATTTAAAAAAAACCAACCAGTTGAAGTTAATATTTTCTCTTATGCCCAAGTTAAGGCAATGGGGAATGTTCTAAAGGCAATGGGGAAAATTTACAGACTAATCAGGAGGTCGCTTTATTGACATGGGATAATGCGTTTTCGATCCTTCTTCACTCAGGTAGAATGAACGCATTATTTGTTAACAGAAATGAATTTGAGGTATTCTCACCGCAAATCAAAATCCTGGCTTCAGGAAGCCACTATCTAAAAACCAGCCTAGCTCTCTACCTTTACAAACAGTTGGCCTCAAATCTCGAGTCCAAAAGTTACCGAGACATGTTTTACATGTCAATTAAGAAGAAAAAAATATGTTTCAAACGATCGTTTTAATTTCCATTCATCTAACAACAGAAAAGGACATGAATGGCGTTCCTTACATTCCCAGGGAAAGCCAACCAAAGGACTGTCGGGAAGCCTGCGGGTGGCAGGAAAACAAGAATACGTGGGAATGCACGAACGCGTATTGGAGGTTCTTCTCCTCATTCTGTCGGGGAAGGGGCCCTTAATGGAAATCCCGCTCGTCCCATGAGGCAGCAGCGTACGGGGAGGGGGGGTTTCCTCTGCTCCCCCCCCCCCCAGTAAAGGGAGGAAGGACGCAGGCCCGCTGCGACACAGAATTGAAGGGAGCGCGGGAGGCAGGAAGCAAAACAAACCGGACCACTAGGCCGCTGCCGCTCCAAGTTACGAGCCAGAGGGCAGCATTCAGGGCCCCCCCCCCGCCCCCCGCACTTCAAGACGCCGGGACGCCGAAGGGCTGGTCGTGGCGACGGAAAGGCGAAGCCGGCTTCCCAGCTCCGGTTCCTTCAGGACCGCTTTCCTGCTGCTTCCTGCGGCAGACGCGTTTCTTCAAACGAAGCAAACCACCATCGCCGCCACCCCCGCCCCGCTCCGCTCTCCCCTGCCCTGGGCCTACGAAGAAGGGGCGGCCGCAAACTCCTACCCGAAGGCAGATGAACTCCCGAAGCCCCTACTTCAGCGAAGAGGTCTCCCGCTCGGGCAAGCCGACCCCCTGCCGCACTCAGGCGGGAAAACTGCGGCTCCCTATCATCATCGACTCTTCAAGATGGCGGTCATATCGGCTTCTTCGAACCCTCCTGTCTCCGTCCCCCCATTCCTGCCAATCAACCCTCCACAGGTCACGCCTTCGCCCAGCAGTTTTTTTTCTATTGGACGCTGGCTAAATGTTCTGTTTTCTATTGGTTTCAAAGCGTTGTCGATCATAAGGTAACCGATTCGCTATTGGGTAACAAAGGGATAAAGGCCGGGGTCACGGCTTCATTTAATCCAATCAGCGTATTCGGATGGGTGACTCCGGCTTCCCACCGTCACGCCTTAGCAACAACTGTACGTCACTTTGAAAGACTTTCAGATTGCCCAACTACTAAGTCCCATTCCATTTAAAAATAAACCAATGGCGGCCAATCGTTCTAGTGCACAGTCCAATTGCAAGTCACGGGGGCAGAGCTGAAGTGCCCCCAACCACGACGCTGGTTACTAACGAACACGCTGTCCTATTGGACAACATAAAGAGCCAAAATTATCGTCATCAAATTAAAGAACTAGAACTGCCTGACAACAACGACTTCTTTCATAGGTTGGGGAGGAGTTAGAAATCTGTCGGTCACTTACAGTGGCATTTCTAACCAGGTTCGACCCTTCCCTTTCCGAAGGGGAATTAGCTCAAATGGTAGAGCGCTCGCTTAGCATGCGAGAGGTAGCGGGATCGATGCCCGCATTCTCCAGTTTTATGTGAAAAATAAGATCTTCGCAAGTTTGTTGTGATAATAAGAGCATTTTTCTCAAACACCAGCTCTAATTATGCTTTCCCTCACCGCAGACAACACAACAACGTTTAAGTCCTCTTATCCCCGATATTCGGTAATCTTCCCGCCCTCCTACCCCACATCAACCGGGTTTGGGTTAACCGGGGCGGCTGCAAATTTAAGTGTCCAGGCGATAATCACGATAAGGAACTGATCTCAATCCGCGATATCCATGGCGGGCCAAAACTTTCCAGACGTGACCCAAAGGTGCTTTTTCAAGAGGCAACTGGACTTCCTTTGTTTTACTTTGAAGACGTTTCGCTTCTCATCCAAGAAGCTTCTTCAGTTCTGAGTGGATGGTGGGAGAATGTCAGAGCTGAAGAAGCTTCTTGGATGAGAAGCGAAACGTCCTCGAAGAAAAAGAGTGAAAGTCGAAGTTGCCTCCTGAAAAAGCACTTTTGGACAATCATGACCTGGATGACTGAGAATCTCCATACAGATTCCTCACATTGACCGCGTTTGTCATAGTTTATCATTCTTGGTGGTGTTAACCACATGGGTTTTTTTTTCTTTGTTTAAAGCTTAGATTCTTTTTTAGAAAGTGATGTAGAATTTTATATGCAGTAGGATATGTTGACTAATTGAAATCCCCATGACAGTACAAACTGTGTTTATTTGCTGTGTTTTATTATTGCATATTTTTCATTCTTTTTATGTTTTATGTTTATTTTTTTAAAAATGTTTAACATATTTAAAAAAAAACAACAGAATAGGTTTAGGGCTGGGCTCAGCTTATTTGAGACGTAACTAAATCTGTTTTAAAAACTAAGTTTTAGTTATTTCATAAACTTCTGTTTCTTCTTAGATTACCCAGATATCTTCCCCATAAAGTTTCAGTACATTAGCTTAGGGACTGAAAAATCAGAAGTCTGGTAGCAACTAACACATTTTATTAAAAGCTCACGAAAGGGCATAGCTCCTAACAAAATATGCTGATTGGAAATGAACAGACTGCTGTTCTCCTACAGCGTCTATTTAGAGACTGAAAGATTCTAAGTCTGAGAGGGGAGTAACAGTGGCAGCAGAACAAAAGGAGGAGAAAGGAAATGACCGGCATCCCAGCCCCTGACATGGGGAATATGCAACAGACTCCTCCAGGACAGTTGCTCCTGTAGGAACAGGTGGCCTGGTGGCCTTTATGAAGGCTTTAGGCTGATGCAATCCTAAACTGGACCCCGAAGCCCTCACTTGCACCTCTCACTACAAGGCTAGGTTTCTATAGCCTACGCAGTGGAGAGATGTCTTTGAACATAACCCAGTAATTACAACTGATGCAAAATGCAGTGGTCAGGACACTAGCAGTGTGAACTGCTGCTGTAAAATAATACCGTCATCTGTTCTGGATTATTTCTGCAGTCGTTTCACTCTTGTTGCTCAGTGCTATCAGTACTTTCTCCACAACTGTTTGCTCAAATGTAAGATTATTATTTTTTTTTGTTCTCTGAGGTTTGGGCATATTATATGCCAGTTTTCTATTCTCTTAATGACCGCATTGTTTAGCAATGGTTCAAAGTTTCAGTGGAGCTGAAATAGTAACTTGATGACTGATCCTCGCATTTATGACTGCCGTAGCATCCCTGTGGTCATGTTATTGACATTCAGATGCGTTATGATCATTGCTTGCAATTGGTCCACAGTTAGGACACCTGCAGTGTCTTGTGGCCATCATGTGATCATCATTTGCAATCTTCCCTGCCTGCTTTCCACAAAGTCGATGGGGGAGCAGGCAGGAGGTCACAAGTTGTTCCTGCCACTCCCTCCCCCTGACAAATGCACAAACACAGCATCTGCACACCTGTGGCATCCATCCAACTGCCCAATTTATCTAACATTCACCTGCAAATCCTTCAGATATTTAGCCAATAATATGGCATAAATTATGTACAAAAGTAACCTACATCATGTCCCCAACCAATATATTTATAACATTACCATAAGCATTCCTTACACATTTTCCCATTAAAAAGGCTTAAGCTTACAAAGACACCTCATGCCTTATTCTCTACTAAATGCTCCATGCTCCATTTATCCTCACATATGCTTTACGTCCATCCTATTCAGCTCTTAATGCAATCAGCAATCCATCTTCATATTATTACAAAACATAAAAATTCAAGCCTGTTCTTCAGTTTATGACACATTTTTTTGTAAATCAAAAAGTGTATAATAAACTTTTCCCCACACTTACTTGCTGAAGAGCGAAACTCTTTTGTCTAGTCCCTATCCGTCACAGAATCATATTGCACCTCCAAAGTTTGCTAATTCTCTCTTTTTGCCAAACATCTTCTGGGACACACTTAACAAACTTACCCCTTACAGTTTTTTACATTGAATCTTTCTACATTTTAGATACATAATAACACAATTCTTTCAATAGGCACCCTTTAAATTGCGTTTAAATTTACTTTCCTGGAGGTTTCTTATTTAGCACTCTTCATCTACTTTCAAAACAATTTTTATTTCAATCAGAATCAGTCTTCATAGCATTTCTTTTTGGCCTCTTAATCTCAGTCAACCCTTGACGATTTCCTTGCAATTATCTTTTTTTCTGTAAACACATTATATCTCTGATCCTTATTTTCAGCAGTAATCATTCTCCTTCGTGCATTTTTTCTCATCTGCAGCTTCTTTCACTTCATTCTATCAAGCTTCCCATGTCATGCTTCCCATTACTCTAACTCCAGTAATTTAGTGTTTTATTTATTTACAGGACTTGTGTGATTGTCTATCTCATATCAAATGACTCTAGGCAGATCACTACATCCATAAAACATAGTTGAAAGCAAAAGTCCTCATCCAAATATCCAAATATCCACACAGCTGAACACCCATCCTAGCCCAGTGCTTGGTGGAAGAACCAGTTTTTCACAGCTCATAGCCCACAGAAGTCTAAACTGTATTCAGCATTAATATTCTTGTCACAACACTGAATTTTATATCGTATTTCTTTCTCCATCACTTTCCAGATATATCAGATCTAAAAAGTCCATTAAACTGTATGTGCAAAAAACACACATGGTAATCGATGAAAAGGTGTTAAGAATCTACTCACAGAGAAACAGACTCCAATAGTACAAATAAATACACACTGATTCTAATTCATTACAAAGGCCATTCCAATATTTTGAAATCCATTAACAAAGTAATAATACAAGTGCAAATAATGAAAATCTTAGAATAGGTTTCTGAATAAACAAGATGGGTTAATTGAGGTGTCATACTATTTGTCTTGGCATAATAAATATTCTGTTTGAATATACACATGTTAAAGTCTTTTCTGGTTTGGGTGATTCATAATGAATCTCCATATTTTTTCTTGTCATTTCTGACTGGCATTAAAATTTATCAGAGTAATGTCAAAATTATTTAGTAATTTATTTTGGCAGATTATGTCTTCAAAGTCACTATTCCATCCTGGTTTTATTTACCCAGGAGTGCAATGGAGTAAGCTAGATTCCAAAAGGGAAAAATAGGTGACCTACATATTGATTGATTCTGGACATCTGGTTGATACTATGGGAGGAGGGAGAATCTTATTAAAATATTCGCTTGTTGGCAGAAGGATTGCTTTAAATTTGTGTCTTCACAAGCACATCAACAGAGAGATTTTAAAATATTCCTGTTTTTGTTCTAAAGAAAATTTAATATTATTAAAATAATATTTCCAAGCATTTAACTGCAATTTTTAAATGTACCACTGGAGGGCAATCTAATCCCATCTGCTCTAATATTTTTATACAGTTCTGTACTTCTATTATTCGTTCGCATTCCACAGTGGGTAGCTTTCAGTTGTTGGTATCATCTGCTGCCACCTGGTGGACTCAAATTTTAATTCTGTGCTCTCAGGGTCCACATAATGAAAATACCAAAGGCTGACACAGCCAAAGTTGAAATCCAGAATACTACAGATATTACTTGCATGCTTGTATTTACTCTTTTTGTTTCAAGGATAAACTGGTCCTATGTTGCTAGAAGAGAAGCAACCAAGATGGTCCCTAAACAGCATGGCAGGCCCAGTAATAAGTTTTAATGACATAATAGCCAGCGTCAGTGACAAGTTGTTTGTCAGGTTATGACTCACTTGCTATCTTTGCCCAAATAGGGACGGGATCTGTCATCATAATCTCAGGTTGATGCTAAAGCTGTCATGATATATCTCATAATAAATACTATGTGTGAACAATGAACGCAACCTAAGGTATTTACGTTAACAGCTTTTAGCGTTTAGTATTTTAGCATTTAATTTTCCTTGCCCCTTGCAATACCAAAACTTGACTACTGTATTTTGACTTGCAATACAGGCAATCCTTGACTTACAGCAGTTTATTTAGTGACCGTTCAAAGTTACAGTGGCACTAAAAAAAAGTGACATGACCATTTTTCAGACTTATGACGTGTGCAGCATCCCCGCAGTCACATGATTTATATTCAGATGCTTGATAACTGATTGATATCTATGACGGTTACGATGTCCTGGGGTCATGTGATCATATTTTGCAATCTTCTGAAGTATAGTCAATGGGGAAGCCAGATTCACTTAACAACAATGCTACTAATTTAACAACTGCAGTGATTCACTTAAATGTGGCAAGAAATGTCGTAAAATGGGACAAAACTCACTTAACAAATTTCTCACTTAGCAACATAAATTCTGGCCTCAGTTGTGGTCTACCAGTCCTCATTCAATGATAGATGGGATCAATACGGGTGAGTACACGTAGTATTTCATGGTACCTGATCTGTACATAGAGCTGCTAGGTGGACAAACAATACAGCAGGAGAAAGATTGGGCAGAAAAACTGTGGTTGGAAAAAGATAGGGAATATCCACCTAGGATATTTGTCAAACTTGATTGCCTTGCAGGCTGGATCATGACATATGGCGTCATTTTTTATCTTTGTGGAGCTGGGGTGGGTGTGGCCTGTGCATGACTTATCCGGCCCACAGGCCACCAGTTTGACAGGCCTGACCTAGATTCTTCAGAAAGAAATTTCATTTAGATGAATGTAGCCTGCAAATGATGAACCTTCTTGTTCCCATATTCAACCCTACCAAATTGTTATTGATGTGTACTAGACATCTGCCCAAAGAAAGAATCTGTGGCTTGAACTTATGGAAAGTATGGAGAATGTTTCTACAATAAACACTTGTCTAAATACAGAATCCAGGAATAGGTTACAGTGGCCTCTTGTTATTTATGCCTGGTTAATTCATCAAAATAAACTGACACTCCACATTTAGGAAACAGGAGAATACCTACTGACTTCTCGTTTGCTTTATAAAGTCTGGCTTCAATCATTTCACAAATTGGAAAAACACCTGAGTCTGGAAAAACAAATCTCACCGAAATGTAAACTTGAATTCTGAACCTCTCGAGATGATGGATGGTTGCCAGTCTTCCAAAAAACAGTGACTACAGCAATCAACCTAGCTAAACTGAAGCCTTTCTTTCTTGTCTGTCAATCTAATGCTGATCATCCTCTTCTTTGTTTTCAATCAATAGAGACTAATTTTATGCGCTGTATGGGCCTGTAAACAGCATTTTGGACTTTTTCTGTACAATTAGGAGATTAAACCAAATGTATTTAATCTTTTATGGGATATTTGAAAATGAAAATAATTTAATATCTGCAATTGCTTTTAAGCTTTTATTTTAGGATTCTACATAGCTGTATTTAGTTACTGTTATGTTGGCTTTATTTCAGATTTCACTGGTAAAAAGTTTCCTTGTAATGGAATTTGGATGTCACAAACAGGAAAATTTACTGTTATAAAAATAAGATACCTATTTGTATAAATGAGGCAGAAAGAAGACAAATTTATTTGCTTACAGCCAGCTTATTCTCTAAGGGAGAATAAAATTATTCTCCAAAGTTACTTTCCAAATTTCAGTTCACGCTGTGCTGAGGAAATGAATGTTTTTGTAGGATATGAATTAGGATCCAAATGTCACATGCATTAACCAGAATTATACCATTAAACTTGTTCTGTTCAACAAATCGTTCTCATATTTTAGTTTTGATGAAAGCTAACTTATCTTAAAACTATTTAATGTTAGGTTCTATTCCAGATTCTGTCATCTTTTCAATTGGTACCACATATATATTTTTTTAGAATGTATGGCTATAATCTGAGTCCTTATTGAAAACTTTCCTGTAAAACAGATCCCTGAAACACTTTTGTGTATGAATGTATGTTCAGCCTTTCTGCAAATACACAGCATTTTATTGAACTCTGATATTCTATGTTGTGACAGACACAGTGTTCATCTTTTTTGGAAAACTGCAACTTTTGAAAAGCAGGGTACCAGGTGATATATTGAATACTGCTTGAGCACTCAAAAAGAGTAGCCCCTTCACAAATACATTGTCCAGAGCACCCATAGTTAAGCATTTGAACACAAACAAAAAACAGAAAAGTGTTTCTGTAGATACAAGAATCCTCAGCAACACCAGAGGCATTTAATATGTATGTGTCAATAACAATCCACAAAACAAAATGCAGTGAAAACCTTTGTGGGGTGCGGAGCAATAGAACAAAATGTTGTGGCTTGTGCATCAGAAAGATATAGTTCCCCAGCAGAAGAAAATTACAGATGCATGGGAGCCCTCTATGTTAAGGAACTAGAAATCGTTTTGTAACAAAGAAGGTAAATATGATTGCACAGAACCCTTCATTGGGGTTCTGCAGCATGACACTTTCCCTATGGGCTGGCCTACCTTTCCAGCCAAACTGACCCAGGGTCATCATAGTTATGGGTGATGTGAGATACATTTAATGAACACATCAGGGTGGGAGCACAGCAGATGGCAAATTAAAGCAAATAATTAGCTGTAAATCAAAATTCACATGGCTTTCATTAGAAAGCATTATTATAAATTTTTCACTGCCATGAATACACAGCGTGGTCTCTGAAGGGAGCTGCAGATGATCTGAAGTTTTTTTTCTTCAGTAGTTGTTTTTGCTGGGAAGAACAGGATAAACCCAAAATGGATGTTTGGATCAAGGCAGAACAGGCAGTTCCAAAGAGTTTGGCTGTCTGCAGGCAACAGTCAGAACAGACACTGGCAGGTTTCCTGATAAAAGGCATGCTCAAGTAAAATTATTTCCAGATGCCATAAAATGGCATAGAAAAGAGCTACAACCTGCAAGCAAAACATATCCAGCCAATAGCTTAGCTTAACATGAGAGATGAAAAAAAAACAACCCAAAATTTGCAAAGGGGCTGAGAGAGATTTAAGGGTGCACTGGTTTTCAGAAAACATCTGACTTTTAAAATAACCTATTGGCTAATCAAGTGCAGCCATTCCTGTCAATGGAACAAACAGAGCATGGCAAAATGGTGAATCTTGAATCTGGATGGCCATAGAAAGTACTGGCTTGACACACCATCCCTTTGCTAAAGGTAAAGAAGCCAAAATACTGTTTTTAAAAAGCAGGATCTTTAATCTTCTCTATCAAGTCAACAGAACCTGTATTTGCCCCCCATCACACACACACACCACCATCCACAGCAGTCCATTTGCTACCTCTATTCAAGTTGCTGGAATTTGGCTGCAAAAATGGCCAGTTTTTAATAGCACTTTTTTTTGTTTGCAAAAATAAAGGTAGGACCTTCTGTCCTTCTAACATCAATCCAGAGGCTCCAAGTGATCCTTCTAAAGCTCAGACCATATTGGAGGATTGCTTCTTTTAAAAATAATATACAGTAGAATCTCTGGTCACGACCATAATTTGTTCCATAACTTTGGTCACAACCCAATTTGGTCGTGATCTGAACCTAATTTTGGAAATTTGGTCCTTACAAAAAAAAATGGCGTGGAAGGGGAAATCAGCCGCGGGGAAAAAAAGTGAATTCTTTGGTCGGAACCCGATTTGGTCATGGTCAGAAGTGTTTGTGACCAGGAGTTCTATTGTAAATGAAAGGTTTGTCTCACCTCTTGATTTTTCTCTTACCCTTAACCCACCCTCCATCAGCCAATATTGTTTCTCGCATGGCCCTTCTGATTAAATTGCCACATCACCAATTGGCCACCTGCAGTTCTCTGTCCTCTGATCCATCAGAAGTGGCCCATCCCTGCCAGTCCAAATTCAAGACAAGGTGGTTGCCCACACTTACACTTGCCATTCATTCCCAGCACTGGAGACCAGGGTCAAAAACACTCAATGTATAGGTAGTGTATAGATATTACCTCAGTTGATAAAAGAGAATGGCCAGGAGGTAAAGAAATAATAAGCTAGAGTAGGGAAGGGAGTCATCCACAAGAGAGAAGCTAGATTACTTAACTGTTGGGCTCTACCCAGTGCCTGGAAACTACAGTAATGGAAACCACTGGGTGATTTTATACATACAGTATATTACGCAACCGTGTCCTATTTGTCATTTGGGGCTCTTATAATGAGCAACAGGGCTACGAGCAGTGATAGATGACTACCTAAAATTAGCAGAACTCAGCAGCCTGGAGTAAGAAAAATTTATGTTGTCATTCTGTAAAACACAGGAGGTAAATAATTTTTTAAAAAAATTATCTAAGAATCACTGCTCATTTTCACAAGCCTTCCTGTGTTTTTGGACACAGAAAAGTTGCTGGTTATTCATAAATGCCATCCTAGCAATTTAGTGTGTAGAATCCGTTTTCAGTTGTAAATACATTGAGCACAAAACATTTAGACTCAGAGGCTGCTTAATACGTACCTTGTCCAGTAGCAGAAGGTAATAATAATGTATGTATTTTCTGGGCAATGGCTTTAAAGCTTTCAAAATATTTTAAAATGTTCAATATTTAATAAATTGTATTAAATTTGCTTGATGTGAAACAAAAAGACTGCTAGTCTTCCCTCAGGCACCCATGGGTGACTGACCATGGGCCAGTCACTGAGTTGTTGTTGTAGATATGAAGGATTATTATGTATGCCTTGAGTTGTACAAGTAAGGGTGGGATATAAATCTCATAAATAAAATTTAAAAATATTTCTTGGTGCAGGTCATTTGTATAGAATTACACAAAGAAAAAATAAGCACCATGTATTAGTTAAAGGAGGCGGTTTGGCGTAGTGCTTTAAAGCAGCATATTAGAAACCAGGAGATTGTGAGCTCTAATCCTGCTTTAGGCATGAAGCCCCTGTGTGACCTTGAGCCAGTCATTCTCTCAGCCCCAGGTAGGAAGCAATGGCAAGCCACTTCTGAAAAACTTTGCCAAGAAAACTGCAGGGACTCGTCCAGCCAATTGCTAAGAGTCACTGCTGAGTCAAAGGCACAGAAAAAAATAAAAAAGGAAAAAAATAATTTAAAGAATGAATTTTCTGGATCAGGTTCTGAGCTGCAGCAAAGAATGCTATTCATTACAAATATCCTTCATAATTTGGAGATGATTCCAAAATTCTAGGTGTTACATATAAGGAGTGGGCACCACAACACAAATTGTTGAGGTTCTATGTACATAACTGGAATGTAAAAGGTATAAAATATTTTCCAGAGGTAACGAATAAATAATATTACTAATATCAGTATATCTTTCTGCTTATGTAACATATTCCTACACTTTCATTATATCTAAACTTCAGAAGCATAAAACTGGAAAGCAATGAAAAAGCAATGGACCCAAGTTGTTAAAATTTAGTTCTAAAAGCAAGACATTTAAATTAAAATTTAAAACCCCACACCTCGTTCTCATTTGTTTAGATATTTTACAATGAAGCCAAAATAAAAGCCTAGTGTTAGTTACATGGAACTACAGGTTGCAAAGTCAAAAATTCTCTTCTTTTTAAAGTGTACTACTCAGTCAAAGATAGATATATTTTTGATTCCCAGAGTATTAAAACTATGCTTTTTTCACTACTAAAAAGACAAACAAGTATTGGGCTCTATTTTATTGTTGGCAAAGGGGCTTTTGCATATCCTGGTGTATATTGGACATTAATATGAAAAAAGGCTATTTTCAGCTGCCCAATTAATATTCAAAATAGGGATTTTGGTAAAGCTTGTGCTGATGATATAAACGTCAATATTATTGTAGTAAAAATTAAATGGAATTCCAGTCCTTAGGAAAGTACATTAATCTAATTTAATAACAGAGATTTTGTTACATAATTTTACAAAAATTTATACCAATAGCATATTTAGCATCCATAAAATATAAACAGTGAAATGAAAAGGAGCACATTGGGTGTCTTAAAGCTCCCAATTTTGTAATTTCTGGGTAAAAAACTCTCCCAGTCTTCTCTGAAATATTTTCTTAAAAAACAAACACCAAGCACAACTCTCTGTAAAATCACATTAGTGATGTTGCATTAACATATACAAACAAGCTTAGTCCCACCATCTTGTGAATGCCTTATTTTGGAATGAGTTGAACACAATACATATTTGCAACACCATGCTTGATGAAAAACAAACAAATGGAGCAAATGAGTAAAAGCTTGCTTCGTTTTTAAGGCTTTGTTATCATCTGCCCACGTCAATACGCTAGGCTGTTTAAAAAGACCAAAGGCACTTTTTCTCTGTGTGACAAAACTGTGTCTACAAAACGGTATATGAATAGAAAGCTAAAATATTTAGGAGGTTTGCAGAATACACTTTTACAATATAAATATAAAACAGATCAGCATGAGTCTATTATAACAATTCTTGGCAATATCTGCATATTTTCATGTACATTTACATTACATTACATTAGCAGCAACTGCAAAATACTTAGATACAATACAGAAAGCAGCCTGGGTTTCATTTCTAATTAGAATGCCCTCCGAGTTGTGTATATAACAACCCACTTAAAAATGTAAGTTGCCAGGTTGCATCCAATGATCCTCCCCTTTCATGTTCCCACCAAACTGGGATGAGCCAGCTACTGCTTCTCCTGTTCTTCCGCCCCTCTCCACTTTTCCATAATTGGTTATTGTGCTTCCCTCATTCTTAGTGCAATGACCAAGAAGATCCTGTGGGAAAGTTCACATATTGCAATAGCCCATAAGATTATTGGGTTTGGTTTACTGCAGTGGGTGAACCATTGTGATTTGTTAAATAATAGTTTATAGCTTAGTATTCTGTAAAATCAGCCACCTATGGTTTATTAAAGAATCTATGATTTAATGTGAGCAGTGAAATGTGTATTCCACAACTCAAAAAGTAGATCTACAATAGGCCCTGAGGGGGAAAAAAAGAAGCTGGAAAAGCTGTTAGCTGACTTTTCCTCTAGCTGAGCTCAATAGGCTCAAAAATAAAGGAGGAGTCACAAGTCCGTAGCTTGGCAAGTCTAATTTTGCTCCATTTTAATCCAGGCCCAATAATTCTTATTCATTATTTAATAAAATTGATTGTTTTTCCCCTAATTGCAAATAGCTCAATTACATTATTTACAAAATATTTTCAACAAATATTATTGTACAAATTAGACACCACACTCTGCTTTCCATCCAATACACCACCCACCTACATCCACACATAAAATTGGTAAAGGAAACTTCCAGGGAACTGAGCTCCATATCTAAAGGTGCTTTAAATACTTTTCAGATGAAGAGTTTTGGTATGTTGTATGTTATGACCAGCATTTCCTTTCCAAAAGGCTTACTTGTCCTAATTGCTAACAGAAAGCTCGCTCTCAGGTCCAGATCAATAACTACTTTCAGTGAATTATGGATTCTAAAAACTAATGTTCATAAAGATGGATCTAAGTGGACCCAAACAAACATCAGCTATAGGGATTAGGTATTCAATCTGATATCTTTTCATGCAGTAAAACCCAGTCTGGCTGGAAGAGATATGCTACTTAAGATTTCACCATTAACAATCACTTTTGAAGAGATAAAAAGTTCAAAACAATTTCCCTAGGGGAGTGAGATGCCACACACAGCCACTAACCAATGGCAAGCCAATATAAGTTAACCTTTAACACTGCACTATGGCCAAATCCGAACAAGGGTTACTTGCTCCTTAAATTTTAATAAAGCCGAGCAGTTTACATATATTCACATGTATTGTATTTAGAATATAAAGATAGGGTTCATACTCATGGGGCTAAGTCATAACGTGATTTGGTTCTGGCCTAGCATAAACCTAGCAACTGTAGTTTATTCAATCACAGTTAAGAAAACTATGGCTTAAAAAAATGAGATCCAAAGCATGTCAGTTTACTAGCCATCCCCGGTTTGATATCATTCGTAACTCTTTGGCAACATGGCCAATGATCCGAAACTAGGAGGGCTCTTGATAGCCAAAATTACAATCAACAGTTTGCGTGGTATCATTTCAAAATAGCTTGTTAAATCAATTGTAGAATCAATATTCGCACTGATTCATGATTTGGTAAACTATATCTTTTTTTCCAACAGAAGTTAACTGAATTGTGAAGTCCTTTGTGCTCTCTGAGCATGATTGTTTACTTGCAGATGTTTCATTACCAGACTAGATAATATTATCAGTGCTAGTTTAAGTGTGGAGTTTGATCTCTGTTTATGTACCGTAGATTGCCCTGCCAGTGTTGGTGGGAACGTGGTTTTCTCCTTGGTAATGAATCATCTGCAAACAACCAAGCTCACAGTGTAGTTTTTTATGTGATTCATTGAGACCTACCTACGTCAAAAAAGAAATGGACAATATCATAGCCCAGAGTACTACTGAAATCAGATATTTTAGCAAAAATTCTGGATCGGAGAGAAATAATTTAAAGTAATGAAAATGTGACAATTATTTCTGACTTCACTCAAATCTACAACAACTCCAGTTGTGCAGATTTGATAATTTATTTGAATTTGGTGGGATGTTTCCAATTAACATATTAATCAAGAAAGCAGAATATTTAATTTTCCTGATTAACAGAGATTTACAATAGCAAGCAAAATAAAAATATTCAGTATTCTAGCCATAAATATTATAGTACACATCAGTAGCATTAGTTATTTTTTCACTGCTTAAAGTATTCAATTCACCACTGAATACAGTACAGTTTTTTCAGCAAGCAGGTTGATGTTACCAATGGTTGTTTACTTTTCTTTTAAAAGATAAACTATTCATTCATATTTTAATGTGAAGTGCATTTTAGACAACAAAAACCTGGCAATGGTAAATCAAATCATGTAATGTTAAGAATTAAAGGGTATCTTTTTATAAATGTTAGACAAAAGGTTAAAAGCAATTATAAAACAAATTAGTCGATGCAAATCTCTCAACAACCATGTATGTGTATGTGCACACACACACACACATAGAAACTTTATCTGTAACAAAGCTAGAAATGGAATCCTAGAATTAGAAGAAACTGGCTTTATTACCTTCCCACCCAATTTCAGTTACTAAGGATTTTTTTTAAAGTGTGTTACTATGATTTAAAATTAGTACGGAATGTTTTGATTTTTGAGCTGAACACTCTAGATGCATTATTATGGACTATTTTTGTGCTAGATACACAGGCAATACACACAAACAATTTTGACCACCAAAGTATTCAGGTAGGATATTTTTGCATACAAATAATTAATTCTATTTTTTAATCTCCCATATTAAACTTGGAAAGTAAAGTAAAATGACATGACTGCAAAATACAAGTTTCTTGAGAGATCAGAATTCTCCTGTACTGAAAGATCCTAACTGCACTGCCTCAGAATTAAACCACTATATCCAAACAGTTAGGAATAGACTGATGGGAACGTATTCAGAAATAACAGAGATCAACCTCCAGCTTACTAATAAGCTTGGAAAAAGTGGCCAGGGGTTGGAGGAGTCTCACCTCATACTTGGCCAGAAATACTTGCTAAACCCAGCTATAAATGTAAAAAAACAACAATTTTCATCTTTGTCAATGATTCTATGACTGTCAAAAGCCGGTTGCACCTGCTGTTACGCAGCTGTGAAAACATACTGTAATTTTGGCTTTTCCCTGTTTTTCCAATCATATTTCATATTATTTGTTCACATCACAGTCTCCTAATCCTACAAGCTTTCAAACATTCTGTGTGAGGCAATCAAACTAAAGCACAAGAACAGTCAGTAATGCGAGACGTGTTGCTCATTTTCTTCCTGACCCCTGATGAAAAGCACCTTTCTTTCTGGGTTTTGTTCCAAATAAAACAATCTTTTACTGAATTCCATCTCTGATTATGCTGATCCTTACTCCTGTCCTCTCTTTCTAATATTATATATAGAAGGTTAGAGAGGGTAAACTTTTGATTCTTACCCAGTGGAAAATATGGTGTCAATGTATGTTAGGTTTTAAAATGAGAAAAAGTTGCTTTTTTCTGTACAACCAGGGGCCTCGGTAGATACCTATTCAAGAAATATCAAAATGCATCAATTTGGGGGTTGCACATAGTTTTGCTATTCAGTGAATTCTTTATAAACTGTTTTTAACTGATGAAATGTGTTTTAATTTTCACTGGATGTGAGAGAAAAAGAGACTTTTGAGGGATTACATTTTTTCTAAACTATTTTAATCTTTCAGAAAGTTGATTCATTCTTTTTTCCCCCACTTTTCATTTCTATTTCTATCATGACCACCTTTCCTCCCTCCTCTCACCTTCAAATTTCCTGAGCTGTATTGGGGGCCTTTAGAGAAAGATAAAACATGAAGCAGTGCCTTGAATTTGACAGACTCGTAATAGAAGTGTGCTGCATCCAATAGGACTGAATGCTTATTTTAATTTGGGGAGTAGTAGTTCATGATGAAGTTCACCTTTTTTTTATGCACTGACTCTTTTTGGAAAGTGAATGGTGGAATAAAACAAAAGTAAGCATAGGAAGCCCATTTTTGTGGTTAAGTACCTAGGATCAAGTATTAATCCATACACACAGTCACAGACACACATACACAGACACACAAGATTTTTCCTTGTGTGTATTTCAAATAACATCATTATTCATTCATACATACTTCTTCTTGCCTTTTATATTACTTAAAATAACTCGGCACATTTTCCCTTTATTGAATCAAAAGTTGATTTCAAAATGTTCCAAGCATATTATTTTCTGCTTCTCACCTCCTTTGGAGGTCAATTTATATGTTGCGACTTCAATGCAAAGGCAAATTATGGCACAAAAGAATGGATTGTTAAATTAAAAAAAATCAACATAAATATCACTTTGCTGTACAATTTTCACAGCCCAGGCCCATTCATTTTTATTCACATTTTTATAAGTTCCCACCCCATTTTAGATCATAAAATATATATTTAAAATCTTTGTTCATATTTAAAAACATATTTACAGAAAAAGACAAGTCCCTTCTGTTAAAATCATGAAGAGTCTGTACAAGGAGATGGAGGAGGGGGATAGAGGTGGAAGTAGCTCCGTTCGGTAGCTGGAGATGGTGGGCAGCTTTCCTCTGCTGACATATACTGGCTGCGAGGAGTAGGAGGAGGTGGATAAGGATCTGAGTCTGAGTTTAAGTCGATGTAGTATTTGTTGGCTTTCCACCGGCTTGTGGTGTAGTCACTGTCACATACATCTGTGCTGCAGGGGGTAGTTGGTGGAGCAATCCCTCTGATAAGATAAGGCCTAAAATACAAAATACACATTAGTAGCATTGTAGAAAAATTCTGCTGGCTGGGAAAGGACAGAAGTTGGAGACTTTCCACTTCTTTTTATCTGCAGCAAATTAGCCATCAATAGACACCTCCCCAACAGCAATCAACACCCAGATGAGCATAGATTAACATCAACATTAATATCAGACTAACAATCAAGAAGTAAACAATATTTCCCATTCAAGGAACTGCCAAAGAAGCTAACAGTAAACAGCCCAAACAAAGAATCTCCAAGACCTCCACCCACAGTGGCAGGGCAAGCCTCTAGAATATAAACTGAGAGTAAACTCCACTCCTTACTAGAACTGATGATGTTACCTAGCTTAGGTAATAAAACAACCAAGTAGAGAGAGCACCAAGGACCCCTCATACTGGGGTCTTTGGTGCTCACATTTTTCTGAACAGTCTAAAAATGCGTGTCCATGTTAAGTCAAATCATGAAACCTTACTTCCCAGTTTGAAGATTCCACCAATCAAACTGTACAAAGTTGACAACTGGAGAAATTTATTAGAAAAAGAAAGTATTCTTGTTCCAAAGCTGCTATATAAGCAAAGTAAGAAGCAGATATTTAAAAACAAAGAGTTAAAGAATCTGCCAAATGATTTTGAAAGCCATTACCTGTAAGACCTTGTTGTTGATGGAATGTTTGAAGAATAAAACATTTCTGTATTATAGAGGGAGCGATCTGTAGCTGGTGAAGGTGGTGGATTCAAAATCTGTGTGAATGTAAAATGAAATAGTTTAATAATGTCCAATGGGAGCTACTTCCATCAATGAAATCATTTCAGATGCCTGAGGACCAGTAGGCCAGCTGTGCTTTCTTTGGGTAATATTGTGTTTCTCAGAAAACATGACTCACCCCAATAATAAGCCTGTGGGCTTACCCTACTTTTTGGGGGGTGGGCCTAATTTTGCCTCACCCCAAAAATAAGCCTGTGGGGGTGTGGGTGGGCATGTGGGGGGGGACACTGTCCGGCTGCAGCTGCAGTCCACTGGCCCCTTGGGGAAGCGTTCGTCAAAAAGCCTCCATTCCGAACGCTGAAGTTTCGGAATGGAGGCTTTTGGCGGATGAAAGTGGGGAAGGGGGACTTTCCTACCTACCTTTCCTACCTGCCATCCTTCCCTCAGTCTGTGTTGAGCTCCAGATGGATGCGCACGGATAGGCTCCGGATGGACACGCATGGCATCTCCGGGGCTCTGTTTTGCCTTCAGATGCCTGTTGGAAGGCATCTGCAGCCAATAACAGAGCTCCAGATCGATCCATAGCTTTGTTATCAGCTGCAGATCCCTTCCGGAAAGCGGTCAGCAACTGATCGATCCGGAGCTCTGTTAAAGGCTGTGGATGCCTTCCAGCAGGCCTCTGAAGGCCAGGGCGATGAGTGCGAGTGGTGGCAAGTGGCCACAGAAGAAGGGTCAGCAGCAGTCTCCTGCTGGGTGGGGCTGTCGGTGCCACCGCCACAAGGTGAGTGTGCCTGCAATTCGCGTCGCGAAGAATGAAGCAAGGCAGTGGGGGTTGGAGGGCGAAGCAAGGTAGGGAGTGCGGAGCTGCCCCATGCGCTCCGTACCAGCTTAGCTAAAGATGCTTCAGCCAGGGCACCCATGCCAAGCCCCCACCCCCAGGGCAGCGACATCCCTTTACTAACCTGCTTTCCAGGTCCGTTCTCCGCTGAGCGTGCAAGAAGCCTGTGGGACTATGGTAAGTTACTCGCGAGATCTTTTCTTTTTTTCATGAGAAGTTGGAAGGTCTGGACTACAGTGGGGTTTTTTTTACTGTAGTCCCACGGGCTTCTTGCACGC
>JANHFL010005845.1:151604-162941 GCA_032468155.1 Oxyrhabdium leporinum
GATAGATAGATAGATAGATAGATAGATAGATAGATAGATAGATAGATAGATAGATAGATAGATAGATAGATCGATCGATCCTGTTTTGGATATAAAGTAGGAATATGATAATGGTAACAGTATTTATTCTGGAATCAAAAAAGATTATAATTATAACTATCTAAAACATTCATATTCTGTAATGATACTTGAAGCAGACAAGTTAAAAATGTAATGAACTAATTATAACCAAGAAGAAGAGTAAAAGCTGGAAAGTTACAAAGAAAATAAGTCAGGAGAATAGGTCTACTCCCAGAAACTCTACTTTAGAGAAAAATCCATTCAGCAATCAGTTACAGAGTCATCCTAGAATACTGAACTGGTTACTAGCTTGTGCAATTCACCAAAAGGTTCAATGGTTGGAATGGGTAACAAGGGACACTCAGGACATTTTATACAAAAAAGAGAGCGCAACACACCTGATAGGTCACAACTTTCAATCCGTTTGAGATCAGCATCCACCCAAAAGAGCTTCCCAAGCTTATTGTCAATCACTAGTGCAACAGGCCGAAGCAAACCAGTGGTGAAGAGCACTTCTCGTTCTGTTCCATCCAATGCTGCACGCTCAATCCTTGGAGCTCGCTCTTGCATATTAGTGAAATACATGTACCTGACAACATATAAGAACAACTGAATTCTTAATATCTGGCAGACAAACATCATGTATATAATTATATTCTCTGCCCCTTTCTGAAGTTATTTTCTGAGGTTGAACTTCCTTTCTCAGCTTCTAGGACAGATTAACTACGATCTTGTTTTGTACTGAAGGGACATTCCAGTAAATTTTATGGAAACTTTCTTTCTTGTAAATAAATTTATAGATAGAAAAGGGATATCTGAAATATACCGTCCACTCGCTCCGAAGCCAAACTCCACTGATGGACATAGTACAGTTAGTTAAATAAAGCCAAAAGGATTGGGACTAAAAGCCTGTATGCATGACATCTCATCCTTCCCCTTCCCATCATAGCCCCAATATCCTCACAACAACTGCTCTGGAGGGTTAGGACCACCCTCTGAGGCAGATGTGTGGGGAGAGATGAAATTGCTGTCATTTATCCATATTTATTTCGTTTTATGATTTCTCCAGGAACTCAACATTATAAAAATCCTTTCTGTGGATGGATATGTTATCAAGATTTTTTCCTATTATATATTCAAAAGTTTCAACAATAAAAATAAATGCATTATTTCCAGAGACAAGAGCTTAATTAATCCCAGAGAACTGTTAGGTGGCTTTTGGATTATTAAATTAAAGGAGGTTAGAACAGCCTTGGTGGTCTAGCAATAAGAAACTGTCAGGCAGCCCTATGAAACTGGCTTAAAGTATCCAAAGATAACGAGCAAAATAAATGTCTGCATCCTATAATGTAGCATGGGCAACCTCCCTGGAACACTTTGCAACTTTCAATACAATATAACTTCTTAGAACTTGAGAGTATTCTCACCCTCGTTCTGCGTTTACAACTATGGCCCTGGGCTTGTCATTATCTCCCCGTAAGACAACTCCAATGTGCTCCCCATTAAGTCTGTGGACATTGATTGTATTTGTAGCTTCACAGGTCCAGTACAAAGTATGGCTGAAAATATCAATGCTCAGGTCATGTGGCTGCTTTTCTGGATTTTGGCTTTGGTTGCGAATATTCATGACTGTGAAAGGCTACAAGGAAAAGAAAAACAAGAACAAAATAGGTAAGATTATTTGATGTCACAGTATATGAAAGAATTGTTTAAAACCAAATAATAATTAAAGTTGTTAGAGAAAAAAAAATCTAAGAATGTGATTTTATGCAATTCTATGTAACAATCCCACTGAGCTCAATTACTTTTAACCCTAAGTAAGTGGTTACTGGATTGCAACTTCAGTTGACCAATTCAGTAAAGACAATAATTCACAAAGACGTAGACAAAAAATCATAGCTTGTTTTTTCTTCGCTCAGTATTTTACCAGACTTTGAGATGAACTATTCCTTCTGAGCAACAAATCCTCCACTTTCTAAAATTAGTACCTCAGTAGCTGTTTTTGTGTGCATATTAAAAAATTCCTGCCTATTGAGGTAATGAAACAATCAAATCGTTGAAAGAAAGAACTGAAACATTTAAAGCAAGAGCTAATACATTCACAATTTGCTTTTAAAACTATCTGTACTTTTAACTTCAAAACTACTAAAACTACTTTAAAACCACTTTTAAAGTGGATTTAAAAGAGGTGATAGAAAAGAACTGACAGCTATTTTGAATGTGTATTTGAATGTAGAATTAAAAATGATACGTCACAAGATTGATATGGAAAATATGTTGCACAAATATGTTTACATATGAAACCAGTTGATATCTTAATAATTAAATAATAATAATAATGAAAAGGGACATGAATGAAATCAGAAGAATGATTTGGATAACCGTCTTATCTTGGATTTACAAAAAAAAACAACATATTAAACTTATTAAAGAGGTTTCTGAGGACAAAGGTGAAATAAAAAAAATCTTTTGGGACATTATTTAAAAGGATTACAGGTCAAGAGTCTTAAAAGCAAAGGAAAGGAACATAAAGTTGGCTATTTTATCAATGTTACAATATATGTGTTGTTGTTCCTGATAAGTTGTTAAAATTGTTTGTACTTGTCTTTATGAAGGGGACAGCATATATTTCTTTTCTTTACATATTTCTTTTCTTTTTTACCATGTTTTCTCTTTTCACTTTCTCTTTCCCTTTTTTTATGGTACCTAGCTATTTATGTATTATTGTAAAGAAAGCTAGAAATTCATGCAGTCACCAAGCAGCAAGCTTGCTTTTTTCTACATGATTTCAGGGGGAAAAACCCTGAGAAATATCTGGTTATTAATATTCAAAACCACTAATTAACAGAGATTGAATATGAAGTACCCCAATCATCAATGTCACTACAAATCTGCAAATCTGGATACTAAAAATGTCGCAAGGAGGTATTCTTCAAACAGTGAAACTCTTTTGCTTGCACAGAACAACAGACTGCACTGTAGCAAGTAGTCAACAATGTAATTTGCACCTAAGAAGAGTACTGATGGGAAACAATTCAGCAATTAACGCCTAGCAAATATTCTTCAAAGAGCAGGCCTGACACTAGAGGGCCCCTCCTTGGTACAAACAAGATTTATTATCTGGTAGAAAATACTACAGAAAAAAATATCAAATTAGCCCAGTTGGTCCTTTCCTATTTCCCCCCTACCTTCTCATTTTTACAGAACACAAACTAGTGAAAATGCATTCTTGGATGTGTAAGAAAGAAAACACACATTGGAAATTTAAGTATTTTCCACAGAAAAGGAACTTTACTGCAACTTGCCAAGAAAGAAATAATAAAGGGGCTCCATCAGCAACAGCCTAAATATGACAGTAGAAATAGAAGGTGCTTTGATTGAAGAGGGCCCTTTTTTCCTTTCTACTTCTTCAGAAATGACTAGTTTGGAATTAGCAGCCTTCTATCACAGCAAGAAAACTTCTAGGGTAGGAGAGGAAAAACATTTAAGGGTTTACTTCTCACCCCCTAAGATAGCACAGTGGGCTTTTTCATTTTTGGGGGCTTCTTTTCAGATTAAATCCTATAAAGGAAGTCTTGCTTTGGGAGGACACTGCAGGACTAGGTTGCAGAAACCATCCATACAGAGTATTGTTACCAAAATGTTTAGGCACATTTACAAGATAAAAATACTTGCCTGACTCCCGTCATCTTTTGCCCTTTTAATAATGTTTTGGCGTCCATCTACCCAGTAGATGAATGCATCAAGTGGATCATAATCAATGGCTTTAACATTTCTTAGGCCATGGATGGGAAGAATGATGTCTGGACTCTGCTGATCATCTGGTATCATCCGACTTATTGCAGACCTTTGACTGAATAGTAAGAAGCTACTGGGTGCTAAAGGTAGAGAAAAAGTGAACACAATCCAAATAACAATATTGGTAAAATTCCTTTGGAAGTAAATACACATTTGCAAAAATATCAAAGCATAATCCTTCCATGTCCATATTTTTGCTATTACTGTTATTGATCACAGAATGACATGATTTCAATCTCATCTTCAAAGAAAACACCAGAATGATTTGCCAAAACGCTTGATATATTTCACATGACCAGACTTGGGATCAAATGACATCTATGATCTTCAGGCCAGGCCAGGAAGGAATTTATGGAAGCCTAACCCACGCAAGATTAATTTAGAAGACTGGTCTGCCTCACTTTCCCTGGGATCTTCTTTTGATTTATGCAATGCCAGATCCAGGGTTTTTTTTTAAAAGGCCCTTTTGGGTAGGATGCTCTCTACTTCTACCAATCTCATTTGTTGAATCTGAATCATTAAAGAGAGATCCAATCTAGAACTGAGGAGAAATTTCCTAACAGTGAGGATAATTTATCAGTAAAACGTCTTGCCTCTAGAGATGGTGGATGCTCTATCATTGGAGATTTTCAAGAAGAAATTGGACAACCATCACTCTAGAATGGTATACAGTCTCCTGCTCACGCAGGGGGTTGGACTAGAAGACCTCCCAGGTCTCTTCCAACTTTGTTATTCTGTGTCCTATGTTCTTCATTGTTGCTGCCACATGCCTGTGGGTGAATCCAGCTATTGCCAAATTGTAAGAGAAGCTCCCATCTCTCTCAATGCTTACTTGCATAGAAGGGACAGATGCATAAAGAATGACAGCAGGAAGCAGCAGTCAACCCAAGGAGTACTGGGCCAGCACTGGGTTCTGTTAAAAGAAAGGGCTCAGCAAATGTCAACTTGCCATTCAAGCCAACTGTATAGGAAGCAAATGCTGCTGACATTTTCTGCAAAATGTTCAGCTTATTTTCAGTGTTGAAAAATAACATTAAATAATACTCCTCTTACTGACAAGCACTACCTCAAGCAATATTAAATCCTACCATTATTACTTGCATCAGCTACACCTTTAAATCATTTCTTTGTATCAATTTAGATCCTTTAAAAATGAATTTAGAATTCCTTTCATTTAATGTTTTTAACCAAACTTTCCCTCTCCCTCCTCCTTCCCGAAGCAAAGCTGGTGTTACTTTAAATCACAAAGGCAGGTTTTTGGAAAACTCTGAAGTGGACAACTGTTGGCAATCACTCTTTATGCTTTTTATCCAGTTGTTTTAATAATAGGTTTATTGTTAATTTTAGTTTTTGTGTTGTTAACCGATATCTGAATTTCTCTTCTGGTGGAAAACAAGATAATGATTTTTGTATAAATGAAAATTAAGGCATTTAACGGGAGAGATGCAGACATCTATAAATAGAGCCATAAGTATATAGTGTGCTAGGAGGACATGTGGATTTAGTAAAAAATTATTCAAGTTTCGTTTTTAACGCTACTCATTTTTACTCCTTTTCATTGCCACCCACTAGGCTCAACCCTGGACTGAGCAACATGACAAAATTGCTAGAAGCTGCTTCAACGCCAGCAGAAAAGAATTAGCCTTTTCTTTTCATCTGGAGGGTTGCAGGATAAAAAAACCCACTCAACCAGGTTTCAGGTATCAGAAACAAATGGGCTGGCAAGATGCCCTGGAACAGGAACTATGCGGTTCCTTTGTGAAACCTCTTCTCTTTAAGTTCTGTTGCAGAATCCTTGACATTCCTCCCATTCTACCCTGGACTTACTGGAACCAGAACTCTATTTTGATGGAGGAAGGCCTGGAACTAACAGAGGAACAGCGAGTGCACACTCCTCAAGAACACTATGTTCTTTAGTTGCTACTTGACTTCTGGCAAGAATAGTTGTGAATCACTCCTAGTCCGTTCCAGCTGTCTGTCCTTCCCACACATAGGCTACAGATGCAAAAATGTCATCTTCCTGGAAGTGTTGAACTATAACTTTCATGATCTCAACCAGCACATGCATGATGAGAGTTGTAATCCAACCTATTTAGAGAACATCAAGTTGGGATTGGTAGAGAACTGAAAATATTTAGAGAGCTGCAAAAAATACGTACAACTGCAATTCCGGGTCTTGGGATCCAAGGTGTAGTGCGATGCACAGCCACATCTATAGCCATTGGGTATGGCCAGGCATAACTGCCCACAGTGCCCATTATTTTGCGCACACTCGTTGAAACCATCCTGTCGTGATGAATGGAAAACTAATATATCCATCACAAAGTCCAGACGATTCTGAATAATTGTTCGATTCCTCCCATTTGTTTTGTCAGCTCTTTCTATACTGTGGAGGTTCCAATCTGTCCAGTAGATGAAGTCACTGTACTGAGTTAGCCCAAAGGGGTGAGGTAGATCATCCGCTATTATTTCCCTCTCTTGCCCTGAAAGAAACAACCCATATGCTGTTAATCAACACAGAGATTCAAACCACAGTAGCCAAAACATGAAAAGTTGGATGAATTAATTCAAATTTTACTAGGAATTTTTAATTATCTATTAATACAGGTCATCTATCTCTGCCATTTAGCAATAGCACTTAAGACTTATATACTGCTTTGTAGTGCTTTACAGCCCTCTCTACACGGTTTACGGAGTCAGCATATTGCCCCCAACAATTTGGGTCCTCATTTTACCCACCTTGGAAGGATGGAAGGAGTCAACCTTGAGCCTGGTGGGATTTGAACTGCCAAATTGCAGGCAGTCAATAGAAATGGCCTGCAGTACTGCACTCTAACCACTGCGCCAATGAGGCCCATTTGCTATTCCTTTCCCCTTTTTGAAAGAAGCATATAAAGCAGTACTGCCTATCAGAGTACATTGAAAAAAATTGCCCTGGACAATTATGAGACCCCATGGTCAAACATAATACCTTCATTAATTTTATTTATAGTCTCAGACAAATTAAAAACAATGGAATATAGGATGTTCTCTTGATCATTCATTCATTTTATAATTATTAATCTCAGACTAATGGAAGGCTGACAATCATAAAAATAATTAAGAACAATTATAATACAGTTTAATATATACAGCAGCTAAGAAACAAAGTTATCACGGATGATAGCTTTAATTCTATAAAGAACCGGAAACAAAATGATACAGTTTGGGAAGTACCTTTATTTCACTTAAAGGAGGTCCTATCATAGGAGCAAACTCTCAGTTAAGTACTGACTTTTCTGCTGCAAAGCTTTATCAAAGAAAAAATATGATAGTACATTAAAAATAAAAAAATAGAGCTTCAGATTTGATTGTAATCAGTGCTTTAGGGCATGCAATTCCTTAAACCAAGTGTGTATTTTCCCACGTCTACATAGCAAATTTCCAAACAGATCATTAGCATGATATGTGTGATGGCTACCACCATTGTCACCAACGTTTGAACTAAATCATATCTACACTTCTAGAATAACATGATCTGTTGGTGAAAGGCTTTCTCGTGATACTTTTTAGTAAAAAAAAGAAAAAAAGAATGCTAGACAAGATTATGAGATATAACTACATCAGGCTATATCTATTCCCTGCTGACTGTAAGAGCACAATATGTAAAACAATACTGAGATAGGTATGTACATGGTACATATACATGCACATATGCATTAGGCCTGTGAAAAAATCTAAATTTGAAGGACAAAAGATGGACATACACTGGACACCTTTTAGGAGCACCTTCAACTAACCAGTATCTTGTGTCAGCTGCAGAAAAGCAACTGCACAAACCTAAGAAAAGATACGATTGTTTTAAGATGCTCCTTAGCACCATAAAAATACTACATCTGCACCCACGTGTGACCCAATTAATATATCTGTACATGTTTGTTTGCTTTGGTGTTTGTTAATGACAGCCCCTTTGTCCCTCCCTACACAAGTTGGTAATTATAGGAGGATTCAGAGTATTAATTCATACTGGAAGAGACCTCAGGTGACAATGCTCCTAATACAATCAGCTCTTCTGAAGCAAGGGATGGGAAACATGCCAAAGAGATGTTTTTGTCCATTTTATTGTTCACGTTCATAATTTGAACACCGGGACTCCAAAACGTTTCTACTATTTTTGGTAATACACTCTGGTTTGTTGTTGCTTCCAAATTACTCTTCCAACTTTTTTGAACAAATTACAAGGAATGAGAAATTTTATTGAGAACTTTGCGTAAGACCATGTTTTGGAAGTTACTTAAACAAAAAGGTTGCTGTACTGTGCTCCCATTTGATCAGTGGTTTGTTTAAGTTCCTTTGACTTAAAGATCAAAATAAATAAATTCAGGATCTTTCTTCAGCATGACATACCACCCATAGCTTTTTTTACTTATTTGTATACCACATCTACTATATTCCAGATATTGGCAAATTACCTAGCATATTGGATGACTCAATCATGCTTGTGTCCAGATCAGTCCAATAAAGTCTTTGATCCTTGTAATCAATGGTAAGGTCGTTGGCACGTCCCACCTTATCCACCAGCATGATGCTATTTGTTCCATCCATGTATGCACGAACAATTTTGGGTTTTCCTCCCCACTCTGTCCAGTACATATACCTGTAATGAGTGAAACAAAAATTGGAATGGTTCAATATTTAATTTATATCACAGCAATTGCTTGGCTTGCAGGTTGCCTTATGAGTTCTCAGAAATGAAAAAAAAAATCTACTATGTTTCAAAACAATTTATTTTAGATGTTTGCACTTTATCTGGGAGAGGCATGGGTCTCCCAGGGACCATGGATGCATTCTGAGTGGTATGAGTCTTGGATGTTTTGGGGGACAGTCACCCATTTGGATACCAGGGCTTTTAAGGTGATAAAATGGTGTCTCTAAGCTAAGGTTTATTGTATCAACCGCAACACTTAAAATAATCCAAAGCTCAAAGTTGCAAAAAGGGCCAAATATAAAAACTGTTTTTGGGAATACATGCATAGTGCAGAGTGCACTTGCCCACCCTACTCTAGAATTGTGAAAGAGAAGCAGAGGCATGATCCCGCATTGGCTACATAACTCACAATCAATGTTCTCCATTAAGGACAGTTCTCCCACGGGAGCTGTTATTTGTCCTTTCCTATACAGCTGGTTCTCATTTGCTATCTCATTTAGTGGCAGTTTGAAGTTATGACAGTGTAAAGAAAACAGTTTTGCAACCAATCCTTGCATTTACAACCTTGGGTGTCTTGGCTGAGAGAAAATCAAATTAAAATGTTTACACTGCTTAATACACATACCACAGTAATAGATTAAGTCTTTCCTTCTGCACCAAAATTGGGCACTAAGTTCGAAGTCAGGCACAAGGAGGAACTCCAACCCCATACCCCACTGCAGTAGAAATGGAAATCAGAGCAGGACAAAAAGTTGCAATTCTATAAACTGTATTTTAATTGCATAATTTGGGGAACACATTTGCAATCAAATTAATAAGCAATAATAAACACTGAGTTTGGGTTTCAGATATTATTTTTTTCCTTACCCTTTTGATGGATCAAGAGCTAATGACCTTGGATTGTCCAAATCTTTCCACACAAGAACTTGCCGGAATAGCCCATCCAACCGGGCCACTTCAATCCTATTGGTTCCAGTATCTGCCCAATAGAGATTCTTTCCCATCCAATCTACAGCCATGCCTTCAGGGTAATCTAACCCAAACTCAATCACATGTTCAAGTCCACTTCCGTTCATAAAGGCTCGGCTTATTGTCTGCAAAACCATTTTAAAAAATGACAGGAATTTCAGAATACAAAAGAATTTAAACAATTTATGGCTGAGTGCAAAGTATTATACAAGACAGGGCTCCCTCAAGGATGTGTTTTATTTTGTAAGATTTAAACAACAAAATATTTAGAACCAAAATGTTGTTCTGGAAGGAGTCCATTAGAACAGCTGGTTAACAAAGCAAACTTGTCAGTTAAGATACCATGAATACCTTTAAGCTAATATCTGTCCAGTAGATTCTGTTGTCAGATACATCAAAATCTAGAGCAGAAGCTTCTTTCACACCCGTAAGAGGAATGGCAACATCATTGTTGCTGGCTCCAAGAGAAATCCTATGAACAGCTGCCCTGCTGGTGAAGACAAGGAAAGCTTCTGGGATGATGCAGGTCCTCATATCACTAAGTAACTCCAGTCCAATTGGACAGGCACATCTGCACTCCTGGGGTGTGAAGAAGCACAGGTGGCTGCAGCCGCCATTATTCTCAGCACACGGATTTGTCCCTAAAAAGAAAAACAGTTCTCTGAAGGAAAAGAAAAGCTTGGCTGGGACAGGCTTCAGGTCTTAAAGCATAGGCCCTTCTATGTTTAAAATGGTTCAAGATAAACTGTGACCATGTCTTCTAGAATCGTCTAACTGAAGGAAACTGGGTTAAAAGCTTTCTTCCATTTATTATTTATCTCAATCTTAAAGAAGATTTGGAAGTCCTGGGCTAAAAATTCATTATAATGAAACCAGATATACCTTACAATATCAATGCATTGTAGTCTCAGTTCCTCATCTCCAACATTGACAACATCGATTTATCTTACAGTTTGTTGAATTAATATGCATTTTTCAATATGGAAAAATATGCCCATAACTACTGTATCAATTAAGAGTCAACACAATCTCCAAACCCAACCAACAGCACTGAGAAGCAGTGGGGATATACTATATATCACATGCAACCAATTTCAATTTCCGTTAGATAGTAAGTATATTTCTGTTTCTAGTTGGACCATTGGAGTCTTACTAGACAACCAAATAGACCCTCCTATAACTTTCCCAACAGCCCAACATACTTTTTGCATCAAAAGTGTAATTACCATATTTTTTGTATTATAAGACGCTCCGGACTATAAGATGCACATTAGCTTTAGAGGAGAAAAACAAGAAAAAAAAATCTGCCTCTGCCTCACAGCAATTTGCCTCCTTGCAGCAAACAGCAAACAGCCTGGTCAGCTTCAGCACAGCCTGATTAAGCACGAGCAGTTGATTGGCAGTTGGATTGGCCTCCCCGACGATCAGCTGTTCCAGGCTGTGGGGATCGCTGCCGCCCATAGCTGCCGCTGCCTCCTCGCACCCCATTTTTGGCTTCTATGCACCCCATTTTCAGCTTCCGCGCATCCCGTTTTCATCCTATTCCAGGCCACAGTGATCCCTGCTGCCTGGAACAGGCCAAAAATGGGGCGCACAGAGGCTGAAAATGGGGCGCACAGCAATGGGTAGCTGCGATCCCTGCAGCCTGGGGCAGCTGATGAGTGGTATTCCGGGAGGCTGATCCAACCGCCAATCAGCTGCTCGTGCTAAATCAGGTTGTGTTGAAGCTGACCAGGCTGTTTTCTGTTTGCTGCAAGGAGGCAAATTGCTGGGAGGCAGAGGCCGAAGGGTGGGGGCCGGTGGGTGGGCAGGGCTTCAGCAAC
>JANHFL010005845.1:163041-192211 GCA_032468155.1 Oxyrhabdium leporinum
CGGGGCCATGTAGGGAAGGAAGGAAGACATTATGGAAGGCAGGGAAGGGTGGGGGCCGGTGGGTGGGCAGGGCTTCAGCAACATTCACTCTATAAGACGCACAGTCATTTCCATCCACTTTGGGGGGGGGGTTGCATCTTATAGACTGAAAAATGTGGTAATAATTATTGGCCCACTTTGTGAACATGATAATTCCAAATATAGTAAACCAATTTCTGAAATTAAATCTATATAGATTTCCAATAGGCAACAAATATGACTCAGTAAGACATGACAAGCAGTTGTAATAATGATTCAGCATCTGGATGATGAACAGATTCTAGCTGCTTAGGTAACTCTCTACACATACTTTGGAGTCTGAAAATGTGTGAAACTCAACAAGATTTCATGGGATTGAGTGAAAATGTATCTTTATAAAGCTAATAATTTGGCATTATGATAATGGCTGTTATTATTGCAGTTTCAAAGCAAAGGTTATTTAAAAGAATCACAAAATTTCAATAAAAAGTAATTGATTTTTATGGCAAAGTTCCATTTAACATTAATGAAAGAATAAAACATTCCTTCTTTTCACAATAAACTTGTGGAATATCATGAATTTCTTTGTGCACTTAGGTGTTAAAACCTGTGGAGACTTCTAAGTGTTCTCCATGTCCGAATAATAAATTCCCAACCATTGCACTATTTTGTCTTGTAGTTTATACCACAAACTTCAGCTCATCCCAGATGCTTGTTGTCTGGGAATAGCAGCTAATAAACATTTCTAGAAAATGTTCCCTGAGTCAGTATGGTTAAACATTGCTATGAGGAAATTTTAAAAACTGTGAGTGAATCTTAGAAAACACAGTGAGATGAATTAAGGGATAGAAATATATCTAAAGCCCCAATTAGGGAAACATAATGGATGCACATATATATAAATCAGGAGCCACGCTTTCATGTTTATACACACACACACACACACACACTGTGTGTAAATATGTGTGTAAAAGATAGTTATTTTCAGTGTGATCCTTCTATCTGTTGACATGAAGAATATTAATGGTTGCTCTCTTTATATGCCTCCATACTTAAACTAAAAGCTTCTCTGGACATAAACATAGGTCAAAACAGCATAATGGGATTGGTAGCTAATAATGTGTGCCTTTTATAACAGAAGGTATTGTGTAGAGGAAATTTTGTAGCCCAACTGATGCATCCCTATAATCATACTTATTTCTCATTTGTAAGAATACATGATAAATTATTCATGTTTACCTCATAAAATGACCTAGGTAGCATGAAAAAGAAACAAAATAGAAATACATCAGCACTATTCAAAGACCTTAACAAACCAGGTGGCTGTATTCTCATTACAGCATTTTGGAGTTCCCCAGGCCCTTAGAGAATGGATACACTGCAAAGATGAAAGAGGATCATGCCAATAATTGAGCCCCTTCAACACAATATACAAATTTCACACACAAGGCCGTGAGTCCATTGGTTATGCCTTTTTCCCCCATCACTGTCAAGTAATACTCTTGGCAGTTGAAATAACATGCAGGTGCAACCCAGGTCCAACAGGAGCACGTAGCGAACTGAAGAAGAGAAGCTCTCCTTCTCACCAACCAATGGGTTCAAAGTTACTTCACCAAATAAGAAAGAGATCAGTGGGAACAACTGACATGCAAGTTCTCAGACCCCTTTACCTATCAGAGAGTGAATCTGCAAGAAGGATCCCAATTTTTATAGTTAATCTTAATACCGGTTACTCTTCCTGTTAAGCAACTCTTCCAAGAAACTCATTATTGTTTTCACTGCAAACATGAGCAGTGGAGCACACGGTCCAAGCCATTGGGCAATACCCTCACTCACCCTCTGCTCTGGTGACACTTGTTGCTTTAAGACCCATCAAGTCTGGCAACTGATCAATGATAATGTCCCGACTTGCCGCCGTCTTGTGAACCCTTTCAATACTTCGCCTCTGCCAATCTGTCCAGTAGATATATTCACCAAGTAAAGTAAATCCAAATATATGAGGAAGTTTATCTTCTATGAGTGTTTTTCTCATGGTTCCATCAAGGCTTATTACCTGTAAAAGATAAATATATGTATATATAGTTCAACTATAGTAAACAAGCAAAAAAGTAAAATTCTGTATGAAAAAAATTATCTTGATGGAGGTGATTATGAGATTAATCTAATTTTATCGTTTAAGTTAGATAGCTAGCTCAGGGGTAAATTATGCATGCTGTTTGTTTTTTGTATGAAGTTCATGGTTGATTGGAACATAAAACTCAGCAAGAATCGATATCCCTGCAAAACTGCTTCTTTTTAGCATATGATCAGTCCTGCAATCTGTTTCAAACACAGGAACCAATCTCCTAATTTCTTGAAACAAAAATATTTCTAGTTTTCCTTAATTCTAATAGCCAGCTATTATTATCATTAACCACACAGCAATGAGAAACTTGTAAATCATCCATAAACTTATCTGTAGATTCTGACCTACCATTTGCTAGCATTTGCCCTAGGCAATTATTATAAATTGTAATAAAGCCCTAGCCAATTTTAATTCTCAACTATTGATAGCCAACTTTCACTTTCACTGATCTTGAAAATCATAAGCATGGGTCCTACTTAGAAGATCATCAGGGATCTTCCCCTACACACATATACACACATACACACACACAGAGTTTATATCCTTCTTTTTACCCTATAAATTCCCACACAGTCTGGTCTCCAATGTGTATAGGATGCATGGAGAACAGAATATTTACCAGCTGCGGAGGCAACTGTGAATCACAACAGATTTATAAAACAAGAAACTTCAACCTCTGCTTCTTTGTAATTATGTTAATAAACCACAAACCTAACCAAAACAAATATTTATTATGTACATTTCCTTTTGCATGGGGTTGAAGAAAAATCTTAACAGAAGCTTTTCTAAAATTTTGACAAGTGAGACTTGGTCTGGTGCAATTTAAAAACACAGTCTGAAATTAAGCTACAATTATTTTAGCACTAGCTTCTCAAATATTCCAAACAGATTTCAACCCTGGGGACTTCTCCAAATCGAGCTCTAATTCATTATGAAAGTTTTCCTTCTGTCAAAGTATGTTAATATCTACTGCATGTGCACTAATGCGTGGCTTGGCTTTCTTCCACATCACCCAAGGGTCAGGCTTATAAGCATGAAGCAGCCTTAGGCCTGCCAGGCAGCAGTAGGGTAGAAAACTGCCTTGTTAAAGATGTTACCAACCCTGACAAATCATAGATCAAGGCAAGTTTTCCTTTATCAAAAGGCTTGATAACTTTCCCAAGAAAATAAAATGTGGAGAACTGGTAAATATTATGCAACTCTTCGAAAAGTGTAGTACAGGCAGTCATCGAATTACGATCACAATTGAGCCCAAGACAGTTGTTAAATGAGTTTTGTCCCATTTTACTCCCTTTCTTGCCACAGTTGTTAAGTGCAATTGTTAAATTAGTAACACAGTGGTTAAGTGAATTTTGCTTGCAAAAGGTGATCGCATGACCCCAGGACACAGCAACTGTCATAAATACATGCCAGTTGCCAAGCATCTGACTTTTGATCACGTGGCCATGGGGGTGCTGTAATGGTCATGAAAAACAGTTGTAAGTTAATTATTTTCAATGCTGTTGTAACTTCAAATGATCACTAAATGAATGGCTGTAAGTCAAGGGCTAGGTGTGTGTGTAATACAGATTAATTAATTAATTAATTAATATTCACACATTAATGTGATTTAAATTTTAGACCCTGGCTGTAATATGAGTTATATTCATACATTGTTCTATAGAAGTGGAGAAGATCATATTTATCAACTGAGATTTCAAATTATATTCCACAAAAAGCAAAAGTAGGAAATACTCCCAATTAAATAAATCAGTGTATAATCATATGGTATATTTTGTTTATCCAGAATTTGGCAAAATTCAATAATCTTCAATAAAGAAAATTATGCTTGGTCTTCTCAACTACATCTGTTTGCATTACACTTTAGTATACCCATCTACTCTGATGACTTCTTTAGAAACCACAGAAAAGTATTTTAGGATTACTCATGTAATTCCCCTATGTTCAGAAGCGCAAGCCACTGTCTTAACAGCTGTAGGACTTTGAGGAAAAGTAATAAATTGCTTAACTATCTTTTTCTTTACTTTAGAACTTTAGGATATAATTGGATAATCTGAATGACCTCATATGAAGAACCTTTTTGAGACAATCATTTAATTTTTTTCTACGGTATGTTTAAAGATTTCCGATGTTAATGAACTCCAAAATATTAGGGAAAGTGTCATCTGAAGTGGGTTTTCACTGGCCCGAGTAAAAAGAACTTGTATATGCTCATTTGTAAAGTCATTTCTCCAAAAGGAAAAAAAGCTGCAGATTTATTAGATCATCCATATTTATCAAGTGTTCATATAGATCACAGTAACAGCGCAAAACATCATCAAGTCATCGGGAGTTTTTTGTTGTTGTTTTACAATACCACATCATGGTACTTGCTCACTTTTTGAAAACTCTGTTAGGAAGAAAACATCACAATTCCTCTTCCCTTCAAAAGGAAAATGGAACATACTCAAACCATTCCAAGCTCAATAAATTTTGAGGTAGAAATACCAGGACAAAACTCTACACTGTTTCAAAAATATTCTGAAGAGTGCATTAGCCATTAAAAAAAGCCTCCTCTACCAGTAGGCAGAAATCACTGAAAGGAAGTAAGGATAGCAGTGAAGGAAAGTCATCTAAGCATAAACAGTTTTAGAAGTAAGAAAAAGAAAACCCTCTGGTTTGCCCAGGTCTACATTTCATTTTACATCTTTAAATATTTAGCATAGGATTAATGGATTTATAATACAAAATGTTCCTTATTTGTGTGTATCTAAGTGTGTTGTATGTGTGTTGTCTAAGTGTGTCTATCTGTGTCTAAGCGTGTTGTATTTTGTTTTTCAGATGTTGCTAAATTTTAAAAAGTACATTTAAAATCCTTAATCTTTAATACTTGTAATAAAATCCTATTACAAATTGCTGTGCTACTGGGTTTTTGGTTGCAAAATACAAAAACTATCTTGCTTTCTTTGACCTTTGCAGAGAGAGAATTAATCTTTTCTGTTCATGGGCTGAGTTAAAATACATTCAATGTTATTGCGTCTTTGGCATAAACTTTGTGGTTACTTCTGCAGGAAGAAGTTCCAAAAGGATGTTTAACTATTGCTTCCATTTTTTCCTGTTGGACTTTTTAAAAAAAGTTTATTTTTTTTTGGGGGGGGGGGATTTGACATGGACTGACACCTATACCACAACTTTTGTGATCCTAGGATGAAAAACAATAGAGCAAAAATACTCATTTAACGTTTTCACTGCATTCTATGGGCTTGTCCCATGGAAATATAGGACAGTGGAGAAATGTTTTGTTCCATACAACACCCAGAAAATTATACCAGAATGTTCTGAACGTATCAACTTTTATTAAGATTGTATTTTCCTCTTTTGTGTATACCCCCTAAAGGAAATACCATATTAAGAACAATGATTCATATGCTCTAAAGAAAAACAATTGGCTAGACTGGTTGTTCTTCCACTCCTGATAATTTCGAAGAGCTGTTATCTAAATGTTACCAGCGTAATATGTTTTTTAAGTCAGAAGAAGTTGATGGATAAAACTAGTGTGTGTGTGTATGTGTATATATACACATATATATATATGTGTGTGTATATATACACATATATATATATATATATATATATATATGGCAGGAATAAGAGGGGTGGAGAGATAATGAGAGAGAGAAAAAATAAATTTAACAAGCTGTTTTCTTTCACTGAGTTTTCTGTCCTTTTGTGAAGTTCAATATAATAGAATGTAAGGATAATTCCAGGGATTTTTTTACTTATGTCTCTCGAATTGCATCAAAGCTTTATTGCCAATAGGATTCAATTGAAATCCACAATTTTGCCATTTCATTATTATTAATTTCCAGCAATCATCTTTCAAAGTACTCTTTTCAGCTCGTTCATTCTAACTTGAATATTTTACAGAGAATAAATTCTCTATATTTATAATGAAAAAGGAAAGTTCTACCCCAAATGTATAGCTTGTATAGCCTGTATATAGAACCAAGCTGCTGGTAAAGCAACAAATGTCCTATATTTAAAAACAAAACCTATTCTGCCAAGTTCAGAACATCTGTAACCTATTCAAAATATGGCCTCATTTTGTCTCTGCTGTTAGCCTTCCTCCTCTGCTTCGTTAATAAAGACTCAAAAGCTTTCTTAAAACAAAGTCATAAATATCAACCACACCTCACATCTGATTGTGTTGCTGTTGTTGCAAATTCAAAATAACAGTGCAGCAAGCCAAAGCAAGTGTTACTTACATGCAGGTGAAAAAGATCAGCAAGTACAAGTGAGACGTAGCAACTGCATCATGCCGGAATTGTGTGATAAAACGAATTATCAGAGGCAAGCTCAATTACACATCCATTTTTCTTTTCCCTTGCCCATATCCCCCAACATGCACTTCTATTAATATCTAACAAGAATCTGCAAACTATGCTCCATTGACTAATTAAAGATCAATGCATGTAATTCTCTCCACCCTTAATTAATACAGATCAGGGACTTTCATTGCCTTGGGCTACACAAGTAAATTATGCTTGCCAAATATTAAGTAATAGCCTCATTTAAACCCAAGACACATAGTTCATAAATATTGAAGTATCAAGGGCAGCCATGGCCAGGAGAATTTCGGAATAATTTCACTTTGCATACTAATTATGCTCATTGCTGGACTGGGAGGTACTGCTTATGTTTATTTATGCCATAGGTAGCTCCAAGGTGGATTACAGCAATGTGCTCCAAGACAGCATTGATTCCTATCCAGCTAGTCTTTCATAAGCCCCAGGGCCTGAGGTTCTGGAGGTTAGATGGCCTGTTAAAAGGCTTTTATTGGTTCCCTTTGGGCTTAACTACTGTTGATTTTTACTTCATAATAATTTATGCAGCTTGGGTGTAATCCAACTGGAACACCACTGGCATACCATTGGCATTGACAAAACCATCTTCAGTCAATTGCAAGAGGCAGTTTTAGTTGGAACAGCTTACATCTTGCAATGATACCTCAACACCTGCCTAACCCAGGTCCTTGGGAAGAACTCAATAGGTGGATAAAAATACAAAATCCCGTCTGAACATCTGACTGACTATATGACAAACCATAATAATAATTTTTAATGCTTTTACCTTTTGTTAGCCACTGACTTTCACATGTGTCAGATAGGTGGCCATATAAATTGATGAAATAAATAAATTTAGACAGCCTATATGTGGTGTTGGGGGAAGGTGTAAGAAAAAGACTGGGGGGAAAAGAGAAAGACTGCAGAATGCATCTCTTCAATGTAAAAGAGTTCTTCAACTCTTTTTGTGTTCTCTTTATGTGTTGCATTATATAGTCATGCTTTTCCATATAGCATAATCTTTAGAGCATTCCACATCTTGACACCCTCAGGATGCAGCTATAAGTACCATGTTGCCTCCTTTGGACAGATATCCAAGTATGCATTCCACTGTAGCAATGAAAAATGGAGAGACCACCCACACTGGAATGTGCATTTGGAGACATACACCTACATAACCCAAGGAATTCTCATATGTCTGCCAGGTCAGAAAAATGATCTCATCTAGGTCAACCTCTGGTCTTTTAACAAGAGTCTGCCAAATGGCCCTGATTCACTCACAGGCAAAGAATGGAAACAAGTATATTTATTCCTGACAGAAGATGCATTCTCTGAGAGCATGATAACTGCTTTCACTGACATAGTAAGTGCAGATACTTACTATGCTGATATTATCTTGCCATTTGGAATTTTTAACCAGGATTAGCTATCCAAAACAGCAATATCGGATGGAAGATAAAATCAGCCTTCCCTAAGCAGGTATACTCCAGACTTGCTTCTAGACTACATCACAGCATTGTTAAAATTCACTTTGCAGTGGTTAAATATTAAATATTACATTACAGAATTATATTATACAATCTTAACTGTATTTAGATATTCTGAACTTTATTCAAGTGTTCTTAACGTTGGGTGGATACATTTTATTCTTGTCCTGCAAACTTTTTTCTTCCCTCCTCCTGGCTTCAGTGTACAAACCATATGCTAGAGTGCCTCTTTCTCTTTATTATTCTGCCACGTTTCTTATCCTTAAATGCTTGTATGTTTAATGACTCTACCATTTGTCCAGTTCTGTTTTTACTTCTTTGGAATTTTTATAGGCTGTCTTCAGAGATGGGTTTTGTTATGTCAGGTGCCTTACAAAACATCGAATAAGCAGGGAGCTCCACGATTCCCTCAAGGAGCAGGTGACATCCCTTTAGCTAAAATCAGGTCTATGATGCATGTCGTAAAATTACGCCCATTTCGGCAAGTTCTCATTTAGTGTTTACAGACTGGAACATGATTAAAAATAGTAGTTTTGATTTGGGAAATAAACCCCCAAAGAACATTTCTTAGGACAGAAGAATGCACCGACTGATCCCCACTCTGGATAATTTTATCTGAAATTTAGAAGAGTGATTTAATTTATAGAATGAGCTAGGACAGAGGCCTGAAGCTACCTGCAATCAACTTTCTCCCTCCCAAACAATTTGTCAAAAGCTCTTTTGCACAAGGTGGGGTGAAGTGTTTTAAATTTCCTAACCTGAAAACTGTTAAGAGAAAAACAGTTGTAAAAAGGTTATTGTATGGATCAACAAGCAAAACACTTCCATAAAAAACCTGCCCATTGTGAATTTGAATTTTTTTACCTTCTACATCAGACTAACCTTGGCTGAAAATTAGAACAAAATATTTTATTATTTTCATCCTCAATTTGTTTTAGATCGAAGAGAAAATGTACAGACTTAGCTTTCATTTAAAGATCTGAGCAATATTGGCTTTAGATGAAATGTAGCATTTCAAATGCAGATAGTATTAACCTATTTGATTTTTATCCCACCTTTGTTTTTATATACAACTCAAGGTAGCAAACATACTAATACTCCTTTTTCCTATTTTCCCCACAACAACAACATTGTGAGGTGGGTTGGACTGAGGGAGAGTGACTGGCCCAAAGTCACCCAGCTGGCTTTCATGCCTAAGGTATGAGAAGCATTATCAGAATCCCTCATGCTGTCTCTGGATAGTAGAATTGTAGTATAATCATCTATATGGAGAACAAATTGTAAAAGACTGACTTAAATGAATGTAGGATAAGGTTATGAATCCATTCATTTACATCTAGACATTCCATATAAATGTAGTAATGTTACTCCTGGTAGTGTTGTAGTGTTAAGTATAAATAAACTAATAGGGAGCGTTCTATTATTAGCAAAAATCAATACTGTAATATTTTGTGTTTCTAACTTGTACGTGATTGATCTGCAAAGGATGACATTTTTATGGAAAACTGCTACAGGAAATGTGCAAAATTATTTAGACAACTCTGTAAATTAAAATAAGAATTGTATCATTTGCTAAAAAAATATGTTTTACAACTACCTGCTGGAAATGAATACTAGTAAATATTAATTTTCTGTCAGCTAATCCTGAATAGCAAATAATACAATAACAATATTTTAATATGAAAGTGCAGCTAGTTATAGCTAAGAAAGCAAATATTCTTTAGCAAAATATACAATGATGATCTATGGTAAATGAAAATATCAATGTGTCCAAAGGAAATTCACCAAGACCAAACACATATGCTGATATAACCATGAAGCGAATTTAACTAAGAGGAAATTTTAAGAAAAATATCTAGCTATCATGAACAGAACAAAGCTGTGAGTAATGGAAGACAAATTTTACATCTATGGAGGGGTGGATGGACAATGTTTACAACACTCTTGTAAAATTGGAGTATTGGACAAAAGCACCCAAGATTAAAGCAAGATGGAAACTGCTAAAAGAGTCAATGTGTTCAATAGTTCACAACAGGCTCCCAGGGGAAAGTTAGTTAGAAAGGGAAAAGAGGAGGGCTACCTCTAGGCGCAGCCAATGCAAAAGGGCAGCAGGGTGCTCTTAGGTGCAGGAAGCCTTACCATAAACAGTGACAAGCAAAACATATGGACCATCACAATAAAATCAGCATGCAGACATAACGACTCATCATAAAAACTGAAAAGTAGCCCCGATTAAAAAGTTTGTGGCATCAATTGAAAATTAACATTGCCCCTTGCACTGTTTTCTCATGCAAATGTTCAAGGAACAAAGGAACTGGAGGGAAGGGAGAGAGAAATACAAGACTTCTATTTGATACATGGGAATAACAAAATTTAGACTTCCTCTCTCCTTTAGCAAGCTGTGTGCAAAACTTAGAATCATCTTTAAAAATTGCACCCATTTTTTTTTTTTTAAAGGAGAGGGTAGGCAGAATCAAATTTAAAAAATTAATTATGGTCAGCAGTAACAAATATGAGTCATAGAAACAATGATGTCTATAGCAGAGTACAAACCATGCCTCCGTAATAAGCAACCAAAAAAGTACGTAACAAAAACTGTTCAGACTGCAATTAATCCTGCAGAAAACTTCAAAGTGGGGCTTCAATTCCTGCTCTCACAACTCAGAAACAATGGTGACATGGGACAGTTTAAAAAAGTGCCTGCTCAGGCAGATGATTTATTGACCACTTCTGCTCATGTATGCCCATCCAAACTATTGGAAGTATGGCAGAAACTCCCTTTCTCTCTTCCTCCTCCCCATTTCTTTAGAAAGGACTAGAAGGGGAGGAGAAAGACGGCTGACAGTGCTTTGCATAAAAGGACAACACAGCATTTTTAGGCATTCATAATGGTCAAATCAACCAAACAAATTGCCTGAAGAACTGCAACAGTAAGCTATTGGATTTTTACGGCGGCAACTTCAGAAGTCCGTTGGAAGAATAAAATCTTTTATCGTGCTTTCAAAAAAAACCAAAACAATCACAATTCTTGTTCTGTCTCTCAGAATTTGGGGGTGGGGGGGAAATCACCCCTCTGCACCACTAATTTAGTCTTCTTGCCGAAGAATGAATACAAGTTAAAAAGGAGCCGACGGTTGGAGGAAAGCCAAAGAAATCTTTCAGGATGCAGAAAGGATGGTGTTTGTTCTGCATTCAAATTTCACATGCAATTCTACAGATGAGATGCTATATCTTGCTACGGGTCCAAGAATACACCTTTGTTAGAGAAAACGCTGCCCTACCTAGAAGTGCAAGGATAAGAATTCCTTGCCAAGTTTTCTTTCAAAAGCCACCCTTCATCAGGGAAGAGGGCTTCTTTGCAAGAACCACAAAGTGGAGAATTAGGCACTACTGGCTTTCTATTTATAGTCATCCAGGCAGTGAATAGTTTCATTCCAAATGCCACAAGGCAGACATGCAACCTTTCATTCTGGGGACCTGATTTGTGTTTCATTTCATGAAGTCAAGGACTAGAAAAGACAAAAAGAATTTCTAACAAGTGTGCAACAAAAAGTTTGGCAGGGAACAGCAGCCGGCTTCTTTATTAGCGCTACCAGATTCTCAGACATTGGCATAAGGGGTTGGATAGGGGAACTTAAAAATCCCTTTCCCACAGACATTTTTTTTTTTTTGAAAAAAGGCAAATCTGCATGGTCTGTTCCTTCCCCCCACCCCGACCCTCATTAACCGTGAATGCTACTGCCCTGAAGTTTAAGCAAACCTGGGGGCATGTGCCTGGCGGGAAAGACTTGGAAAAGGAATGAAGGGGTGCAAGCATTTCAATTAGCTGCCTTTGAAGGATCCTTCTGAATGAGACAGAACACGCTTGTCAAATGCAAGTTCAAGTGAAAGCCACTTCTACCAATGAAGGGCGCAGATAGCTGTGGGGGTTCTGCTAAACCCTCTTTGCCCTGCTTATGTCTTTATTGCCACCAAAAAAAAGGAGGCAAGGATCACCCCTAGTTTAAAATAAGTTAACATGCTTTCCCACAGGATGACTCTAGTCAATCAATGTTAGGAGTAACCCTTCCCTTTTTTGAGTGACAGGTGTCTCCTCATGACATTAATATAAAAAGCTGAACACACCCTTTAATATAGCTGCTAGTTGCTGAATATCAATTGAACAAGACTAAATATTTCTCTTTAAGTTAATGCTGAGTGTGCACACCCATGTTCTAATAAGCTCTTTTTTCCCAAATGGGTCACACAATGAGGCACTGAAGCTATCAAGGCCATCTATAATCTAGAGATTATCCACTATATAATTGCTTACATGCAATGGCTAAGAGCGTATCCTGAATATACTTCCCCCCCCCCCCCCGGGCAGTTTAACCACATGCACACCGAGCATGAAGGAAATGAAATTAAACAGAGCAAAAAAAAAACCCCACTGAGGTAAATTTCCCCAGTTATTTAAAATGAAAGGGATCAAAACATGAAAATTATTCACTGGTAACCACAGTGAGGAAAATGTTTCTTACAACATTTTTACTTGATGTTGCTCTAAGTACGGGTTTGGGGAAAAGAAAAACAATTCAGTATCATTTAATCTCAAAACATTACATGAAATGCCTAAATTGTGTAAAAGTAGGACAGCAGTAGCATTTAGGCTTACATACTGCCTCATAGCACTTTACAGCACTCCCTGTGCAGTTTACAATTTTTAAGCATTATTTGCATATTGCCTCCAACAACCTGGGTCCTCATTTTATCGACCTTGGAGGAACAGAAGACTGAGTTAATCTTGAGCCAGTGAGAATCGAATTCCAGGTAGTGCCTGCAATTTAATCACTGTTCCACTAGGGCTCTTAAAAACCTAAATGGATCACTGTTATATATTCTAAACTAGAAGGAATGATATATATTCCACCCGGAAGTGGACAACACTCTGTTAAAAATAAATAAATCTGAGTATTTAGACAAACAGAATTCTATCAGATTTCAGAAGCTAAATATATCTAAATATACAGGTAATGTGGGCAGTTATACTTGTAGATGTTAGTAAAATTTCAAATTAAAGCCAGGTAACCAACAGAGTGGAATTAATCAGAAAATAATGCTTTGCATAAACATATATTACTCCTGAAGAGGTTCAAATCAAATTTTTCACATGCTGCTTCAACTTTCAAACATTCAATTTCTTATATAGTACATTTGTATGTATTCTACATATTTCAAAACATCCATGATGAAGGAAACAATGCTTAGGTCTTTTCTAAATTAGTGAAAAATGTACACACACACCCTCCAAGACTAACAAAGCTATGATGAGATCAAAATGAGATGCGTGCATCAACATCACTGCACAAATGAGATGATGTATTTGGGACATAACACCTGGCAAAACCATACGCTTTGCACAGTGTGTGGACTATTGTTTGTCTCTTCCTCATCCCTGACAATATATAGAATTGTGCCTTTGAAAGGGGCAGTTTAGAGTCCAGTTCCCTGACTGGTACAGCAATTCACATTATAGCATTCCAAACAGACATCTCTCTAGCATCTGACTGAATCCATTGAATCTGCCATCTCTCTGGATAATTGGTTCCATCATCAAGTTATTTCTGTTATCAACCAATTGCTAAAATTCAATTGAAATCTGCCTTCCAATAACTTAAACCCACTATTCCATATCCTGCACTCTACAACAAAGGAGAGCAGATCTTGACATTAGGACTTTCATAAAATTCCCTTCTCTTCATAGGATCTTCATTTCTGGTCTCCTGGTTGACCTCACCATCTTATTCTGAACCTTATTCATTTTTCTAAATTGCCCAAAAGTCAACAGAGCATTTGAGATAGTGTTGAATAAAGCAGGATGGGGTGGAACAATTATTCACTTTAAGTTTGCAATCAACTAAGAATTCTTTCAGAAGTCTTATTACCAAACTACTTTGTCAACCAAACCTATAACTAAACACCTGAGTTTTGTTAAGTGTTTTTAACTAAAAAAAAGTTGCATTTATCTATTAAACTGTCTTATGTTCAATTTACTATCTAACTAAATACCTAGTAGTTCCCTCTACTACTGCCAAATCAAGTCTCGCTACACTATACTGAGCCCTTCATTATTATTTTTTTCTTTTAAGATGTAGGATCTTACATTTGTTCCTGTTGGCTTTCATGGCTAAAGCAAGACTAGAACTCATGATCTCCTTCTTTCTAGCCTGGTGCTTTAAACTCTAGACTAAGCTGGCTCTTAAAGCAAGATCATAATTTGTTTCTCTCAAAGGATGAATGGCAACTTTAGAAATGATGACAAAGGGGAGAATAAAAAGCCTCCTTCGAGCCGGAATTGAACCAGCAACCTAAGGATTTCAGTACAAGCAATTCTACAGCCCTCTGCTCTACCAGCTGAGCTATCGAAGGGATGCTTTTTTTTTCCTCCTCCCAATTCTATTTTTCTTCTAAAGAATTAGCCACTACTCCTAGTTTTGTATTATTCACAAATCTGGTAATTACCACCTCACTCTTTCAATCCAGGTCATTAATAAGAATCTTAAACAACATAGGGCCAAGACAGAACCCCCTGTGGCAGTCCACTTAGTACTATTCTCCAAGCTGATATTGAGGCATTCAGAAATACTGTCTTATGTTATATAATCTAGCTCATATTTTACCATTTTATTAATCTACATATGATGGGAGACTCTATCAAATTCATTGCTGAGATTATGTCTGCGGCATTCCCCCGCTCTATTAAGCTGGTAATTCTATAAAAAATAGAGGTAAGGTTAATCTAGCATGATTTACTCATAATAAAAGCCATGCTGCCTCTTGTAACTGTGACATTCTTAACCAACTGATCACAAATACATTGTTCAATAATCTTCCCCAAGATGCTCAAAATTTCCCAGATCTCCATTCCCCTTTTCTGGATTAGAACAACATTTGTCTTCTCATAGTCTTCTGAGGCACCCAGAATTAATTATAACCAGATCATAGTTAGTAGTTCTGATAATTTTTTCAATACTCTTGATTGTTAAGTCTTGAATTTATGTCAATTGTCTTTGTGCAGTGGTCTCTCTGTAATTCTTTAAATTTTAATAGATTTCCTCTTAATAAGCTTACTTTTCAAGATGATAAGACAAGATGTGTTCTAATTGCACCCATCTCCATCTTTATGCATGAAAAACATATTTTTTACTCCCATGGGCACAGGGTGAGTTTCCTTCCTGTTCTTCTCCAGTTCCATGCCACTGCTCTTCCTCCCCCCAGACTGTTCAATCCAAAGCATTTTGAAAGATCAAAAGATTCAGCACAATAATCACTAAGGAAAGGATTTTGGTGAGATATATGTATGCATTACCAAAGCTTCAGTCACATTAAGTGGAAGGTTGGTTCTAAATATTTTTATGGTGGGGTTTCTACATAATATGGTCCAAATGTGTAGGAAATGACAAAAAGCCAACATTCTATTTCAATCAGAAGAAGAAAATCAGAAGAATTTCAAACTTGTGTGGAAACTGCACTGTTGCAAGCCACAGCAGTCCTTTAATTGGTTCCCTGAAAGTCAGGCTACTCAATACTATTCAGGATGATCAACATCCATTTGTCCTTTGACTGTGGGAAGGCAACTGCTTTACTTCTGACATAGCCTCCTGATGGGTCAAAGGTCAGTTACTCTATTCAAGGCTCCCAACCGTCTCTTCTTCCCTGCCCCATTTTTTAAAAATAAAAAGTTTATTTTGATGCAGGATAAAGAATGCACCATTAATTTTAAGTTTAAAACAACTACTTTTTCAGCAATTCATTTTAAAAGCTCAGGGAAGTATGAGTTGGTTTACTTATGTAAGAAAAGAGCAAATTATTTATAGATCCTAAAGAAACATTTCAACAAATTAAAAATACCATATAATATGTATGTAGAATATCAGATAAAGGAAGCCACTCACACAGTTACTTTCCTTGCTAGTACTCTTACAGCCTCAAAGAAATTTAGTTTTGGGAACTAAAGACTAGAGATGGGAGAGTGAATTTGTCCTGCAACTCAAGTTTTCAGTAAGATTTTGATCAGGTTTTTTTTTCAAAATGTAAAACAAAATTAAGACACAAAAATACCATTAAATTTTGAGAAATAAATATGAACATGTATTCTAAAATTCTGGACTGTTTTGTATTTTACATGTGTAAAAGCAACCATGCCAGAAGATCCTTCTATCTTTTACAAGGTTGAAATAAATTCTTCAAACCTGAGCTGGAGATTAAAAGTGCCATTTTAAATATCATGTGCAGAAATTACCTAGAATAAAAATTATTTCCCTATAAAAGTGATTACTTGGAAAGCCTGTTCTAAAACACAGCAACAGCTTTGTTTCTTCAATATCCATCAAATAACTATAGGGAGAAAAAAATAGGAAGAATCAGGTTGTCAGAAGGATCAATGAGTTTTGTCGGGTTTGCAGATAGAGGTGAAGGGCCTGACACTAGTGACCCGTGTTATGCCTCACAGACACTGTTTATCACTGCACAATATTTTAGAGAATGTCTGGGTGCAAATTCTGTATTTATTCTGAAGAAAATAATCATAAAGCATCTGTGGAGGGGGGGGGAAGAAGTGGTGATTCTATAGGTTACATTTTATCTTTTAACTATGTTGTTTTACAGCAATTTAAATTAGGAAAACACTTCTAAAAATAGACAAATAGGACAACATTTTTAATTATGCAATTATACACAGTCATTAAGCAAATGTTGACAAGACAACCCACAAAACTGGTTTAGAAAGAGAATTAGGCAATTTTGCAAGCAGATGTCAGTGGCTCTTTGCATCTCCTTCAGCTTGTAAGCCACGTTAATTTGTTTCTGGAATGTACTATTTTCTGACGGAATCTTAAATTTTCTTTCCATTTACTTTTGTGCCATCCTCTTCAAATCAGCTGCATCTCCTCAATCCAAGATACTTTCCTCATCTCTCTCTCTAAAATCTGCTACAATTTTTTGCTCTCTCTCCTCTCCCTCCCACCTTTCAAACATGCTGCCAAACCAAGTTAGGAAAAAAAAACTTTTAAGAGCTGGGAACAATGTTACCACAGGGTGCCAAATTTGCAGTGAAAGCCCCAAAGGCTGTTGTCACGCAACGTTTGACAAGGCTCGCCAAATGGTTTCTTTAGGATATAAACGGCTTGTGAAGTGACTGAGGCCTTTGTATCTACAGCTGAATGCTGCAGATGGGAACGTTTCTGCCAAGAATGAATAACTGCTGTTTCTGCCATGTGAAGTTTTACACACATAATTAAGGAACGTACTTCTATGTATCTAGCAGTATTTTCCTGCTTGGGAATTGGGTACGTTTCTCCCTCTAGAGGGAACAAAAAGGTTGGTTTTCTGAAACAACGGACAGCTAAAAATGCAACATGCAATTAATTGAAGTACAGTATTATACAACCTATTATACATTCTCTTACATTTTTGTCAAGGAAATAATACAGTGCTTAAGAAATATAGTTGGTAAGTCAGAGCACAGAGCAAATGGCCAACTTCAGCATCTCCACCAAAGATCTTGCCTGGTCTCTTCGAATTCTGATTTTTATTCTGTCAACACATCCTAAAGTTTCTGGTGCATTTAAAAAAAGTACTCTGCCTTAGAAGACACACTGTGGTAACTGCACAAATAAGTATGTCCTTTCAGTATCTCATGCTCAAGATTAATACTCCCAACCTGAAGATTTACATCATATATTTTCTGGATTTCGTTACTTTTATTGTATAAAGTCAGCAAGTCTTGAACGTAACACAAAATACTTCCAGCAGGATGCATAAATTACTCAGAAAGAATTAAGCTGCAATACAATTCTCTTCTGGGAATTCTGAAGGAGAATATTATTTGTTTTAAATAGTTTTCTCCATGTTTGTCATTTGATAATGAATTCCAGACCTAACTTTCAATAAATTGACTTATTTTAATAGCCCAGCTCTAATATTTCTCTACTTCTTGTCCTCTGACGGTGCTCTAATATTTGCCTGGACATATGGCTTCCCTTGTTCTCAGTTGAGTCAGGACAGTCTGGGTCCTTTTAAAATTAAATACAAACTCTTATGGTGGGGTTGGGGCTTTTGTCTCCCAAACTTTTTCTTCAGAAACTATCTCTGGTAATGCAATGTTTCCTACAAACAGGAAAACAAATCAAGAAGTTTTCTCTGGAACAGAATCGCAGTTATCTGAAAAAATCTCACTTACCTCAATTTTGTCAGTCTTTGCATCTCCCCAATAAAGTTTGTTTTCCTCAACATCCAATGCCAAACCATTAGGCCATCCTAGAGAAGTATTCACCAGCACTTTCCTCTCAGTCCCATCCAGATAAGCAGACTCAATTTTTGGGTTTTCACCCCAGTCTGTCCAATACATATAACTTTTGTGGAAGGAGAAGAACAGCAGTGTTATTCTGATGCGTAAGTATTCTATCAAATATATTATTGCATTTTTAAGGCGTACTTTTCAGCAAGATGCTTTTCCATGAACTGGCACTAAAGAGAAAGATTCATTCAAAGATTTCAAGTTTGTGAGATATACAAAGGGATAATAATATTATAAAGAATAACACTTTAAATGAGGAAGGGTAAATTTTTACTTAAAAATCATGGACTTTGTTACCTAGAATAAATAGGCTGATGGTTGTGTATTACAAATTTACTAAATACTAATAAAGAATATGCAGTTGAGAAAACATATTCTGTTACACTGCCTCTGGAACATGGTATGAAGAAACAGGTAATATTTTTAAAGTACAAATGCTTCTCGACTTATGACTGTTCGTTTAACAAAGGTTCAAAGTCACAATAGCCTTAGAAAAAGTGACTTATGACCTACACTTGCTCTTACGACCATCACACCACACCTATGGTGACATGGTTGCAATTTGGGTTCTTGGCAACTGGGTGCTGGGTCATGTGATAATTTTTAGCTGATTTCCAGAAGGCAGAAATGCTCATTAGGGATGCTGGATTTGCTTAATGATCATATGATTTGTTTAACAACTGCAGTGATTTGCTTAACAACCATTGTAAAAAAAAATTGGATCTGACTTATGACTGCAACAATTTACAATGGAAATTCCAGTCCCAATTGTGATTGTTAAGTCAAGCAATAGCAATAGCACTTAGGCTTATATACCGCTTCATAGTGCTTTACTAATCTCTCTAAGCGGTTTACAGAGTCAGCATATTGTCCCCCACAATCATGGTCCTCATTTTTCCAGCGTCAGAAGGATGGAAGGCTGAGTCAATCTTAAGCCGGTGACAATAATGCATTCTAACCACTGTGCCACCACAGCTCTACAAGGACTACCTGTAAATGTTCCATAGTATAGAAACGCAAAGGCAGAGCAACCATCACAGTTTTAAGACTGAACAAATACTTGCAAGACTTACCCCATCACAGGATTGAGCACTATCGCTCTAGGTTCATCTAAGTTTTCTGAAATAAGGATCTTTCTTGAGGTCCCATTCAAACGTGTAACTTCAATCCGATCTGTACCAGTATCAGTCCAATACAAATTCCTACCCACCCAATCTACTGCAATGCCATCAGGATGATTTATTTCTGTTGTTACTAGAGTCTGGGCTCCAGATCCATCAAGAAATGCCCGGCGAATAGCTCTGACATCATCATCTGTCCAATATATGTAGCCCTCAACAGGGTCATAGTCAATTGCAATAGCATGCCTAATATTGTCTATTTGCAGAATAACATCTGTGAAGTCCGGCATGTCCAGGGAAATTCTTCGTAGATCTGTTCTTCTAGCGAGCAAGAGAACTTCCTCAGCACCTAGGAAAAAAGTGGCAACCAGTAAACTACCAGTAAACAGTTCTTTCCTTGTGCCACAGAGTTAAATTGTTGATTATGAAATTCAATTTCTAGTTTTCCGATTTAACTTTACATTATGAAATGTATGGAATGCGTAGAAAAAGGCAATCTGATTGTAAAGAAAGATCAGAGTTTTTTCTCCAATGGCAATGTTTTAGGAAGAACATGGACAACAGAAATTTCTGCTTCTACTGATACAACTAGAAATATACATTTCCTAAGTACAACTCCTATACAAAGACACTGCTTCACCAATTGCAATGCATCTCCAATTATGGAAGATGAACCAGGCAAATGCAGCAGTCATATTTATATGTCCAAAAGGCAAGACAGGACTAGGTAAGATAATGGAAAAGATGAAATGGAAAACAGAGGTGCGCATACAGAGCTGCTTGAGGAGCCAATCTGTTTTTGGAATTGGAATGTAAGAGGCAACAGATACTTCTGGCATAGTCATCCAGGGTATGAATTCAAATACCCCTTTTCTGTCCTTGCTTTTGAGGAATTAACACACAGTAGATATGCCTCTATTGAGATTATGAGCTATGAGGATGAAAAGCCATTAATTCACATTTTGCAGTCCACCTATAGTTAAGCACCAAAATAACACTGAGTAATCACATTATTTAAAGATACTACATGCATTGTTCAAAAGGCTCTTTTCTCTGAACATGATGCAAACTTTTAATGCCTTCAGTGCTTGTTTCTTGTTATATTTCTTCTTCTAACTAAATCCTAAATAGTAGCCATGACAAAAACTTCTAATGTTTATGAGAGTGAACAGAATTGTGCATATTTCATTGTAGATTTGTATAAAAGCATTGATAGTAGCCATTGCAATTCTAATATTCTCTTTAAAATTGATTTTCTAGTATCATGTGTCAAGATGACATCTTTACTGAACTACTAACCATGGCCAAGCTCTCTGAGGATAGGAAATAGCTATTAGACAAAACTAAGCTTAAAATGTTGAACAAAGTTACACACTATTGCTAAAACTAGGATCAAAGCCTAATTTCAGTCTAGATCCCTACTTGCAGTTGATTATTCAGTCTAATTGGCTATGTATCCAAATTTCCTTCCCATCCCACTTTTTTTTTTCATTTCTGACAACTAGAATATTGGAGGACTCGTATGTTTAATGACATCTGAATTGTACTAAATATTTTACTATTGAGACAAATTAAACAATACCATTTTAAACAGTGAGAGTGGGATCTGTAGCTATTATATAGTGTAGCTGAATATGTAAAGATTGGTCATTAAAATAAATAAAAAGAGGCATGGAAAAAATGTTTCAAGAAATAGTTTTAAAATGTTTGCCTTTTTTTTTTTTGCTAGTACTGGGCACGAATATTCACAGTGGAAGGATTTTTATGAATCTGAGGGAAAATACTACTGCTATATGAGAAAAACACCTTCGTAAAGCATTTTCAGAACCTGCTCTTCAAAGTGTCAGAATATTGTGCCCTCTCAAAAGCTTGGCCTGGTTCTGACATCTTTAAACCTTTCATGTCTGGTTTTACTTGCCTCCATTTCATGCACTCCTTCCATGTAGGTTCCAGACAACATCCTTTTTAAATGCACAAGAAAAGCATTACCTACATCTTGGTCAGTTCTCTTTTTGCCAAACAACACTTCAGAACATCCTGTCCTTTTGTTTCAGTATTCTTTGTATGTATAAACTTGTTTCTTGACATATTTGCTTTTTCTTGCATTAGTATGCATACTTATTCTTTCATTATTTTGTTATGCTTTGTTAAATTATTTATACAGCATTAGTCTAGACCAGTGGTTCTCAACCTGTGGTCCACGAACCACTGGGGGGGGGGGGTTGTAATGTCATCACAGGGATTCTGTAAATGATTGAAGAAATGTTATGATTTAAATCTTGAGTTAAGTCTTGGTTCTCTGTGGCCACAAAAGATATTTAAAGAGGGTCCATGGTGAAGAAAAAGTTGAGCACTGCTGGTCTAGACCATGGGAAAGGACTGGCCTGAATTAATTCTTCAAGGTGCAACTTATTTAGTCAGTATTCCTGTAGTTAATATCAGGTTAATATTTAATCAGCAACAACTGGGATCTTAGCTGCTCTTTTTCCTACCGTCATGCCTCTTAACTGGTTGCCAGAAAGCTGCTCCGTTGGGTTATGACTGTCCTTATTATGACAGACAATACATTTCAGAGCTCATGGACAAATTCCACATTTGAATGTTTGTGAAGGAGATATGAATTGCAAGTAAAAACTGCCTCTGCCTCTCTTTCTTTCTGCCTAGTTTAAACTCTCCTGCTCCCTGTTCAGTCATTTTTCTACTCAGAGGTGAGCATTAAAGATGCAATTTATCTATCTGCAGGATTTTTGCATCATTGTTTTGCATGGGTAGATCAAACCACAGCCCATAATTCCATACTCATAAAAAAAATGAAGAACAAATCTTAGTCTGAATCCAATGTCCTGCGTTATGCTGCATTATGTAATTTATTAGTAAGCAAGAAGACAAGCAAGTCTTCTGCAATAGCTTCATAAGCTCTTCAGATGAAGCACTCTTATAATTAATAGTTTATTAAGGATAGTTGCATGTAGCATTTCAGTTTGAGTTTCCCATTGACAGTTGGAAAGATTCAAGATTGTAAACAGGATTATCAACATCGTACTTGTCTGCAGCATCTTGAAGGCATGTCTTTTCCTGGGATTACCTACCAGATTGTTCCTAGGAAAGGGTGCAGCTACATTACAACATTTTTATAATAATTTTACTAAACACTACAATTAAAAGAAAATTAACACAAAGAGGGGAAAAATTAAAAATAAAAGAATAATAGAAAGCACAGAAAAGGAAAAAATAGGAAGGAAAAATAATATAGCAAAGAAAAAGAAATATATAAAGAAATGACTTTATCCCTTCATAACAATAAATATTTTAATAACTTACCACCTTCTCCTAAAATACAACAAATTATCTCTTCTTCCTATATCTCATCTCTTATCCCTAAACAAATCTTGTCATTGAGTGTGGGTTGGCAAAAGTCCATTAAGGATATCTATAAAATCTATCTATTTTAACCTTGGTCAAAAAAACCAACTTTATACCCCTTCTTTTTAACAATTTTGATTTTTATTCCCTTCAAATAGTGTCCTAGAACTAGATTTCTTTTCAATTTCATTGTCCTTCCCATAAAATCCTTCAAAATTTTAGCAAGACTCTTTTGTAAATCTAGTATAGGAAAGTTGCCCACGTAACTCTTTCACTTCATTATTTCTTTTAATTATTAAGATATCAGGACGTTTTATTTCTATATCCAGTATAGCATTTTTTTCCACATTATTTTCTAGTGTTATTTTTAAATCCACTTTCAAATCAGTCCCAGTCTGATTCCACTTCCATAACATCTTTCAAATACAGTCTATTTTTAATTGCAGTCATTTTAAAACTTAACTTCAATTGTTCAGAAATACCCTTCAATACATCTGATATTAAAGTATTTTGCTCCACTCCGTATCAGTAAGTTAAGTTTAAGTATTCTTTAATTGAATCTTTAGTTCCTTCTGGTTCCCTCTAGTGTCCAATTTTTAATCTCCCATCCTATCATGTTTTTGTTATGAAGATTTCTAGTAGCTAAAAAATAGTTAAAAAGCAATCAGGTGACCAGGTCCCTCCTTGGTAAGGAGAAGTCAGGGCAGCCCTTACAGGGTCACTGAGAGGAATACTCTTGGCATCTGTCTGATAGTTGCTCAACTTTGTTTGGAGCTGGATTCTGGCTGAGCAGATTCTTTGGAGGTGATGAAGACATGTCTGAACCTTGTTAACTGGAAAGAGTTTGAACCAGTTGCTCTTGAGGAAGTAGGCCATTTGAGTTTGGCCACCTGGGTTTTGGCCCCATGGCCCTGCTGGTTAGGTAAGGCCTGTCAAGAGGTGGAATGTGATTGGGCACAAGTGATGATTAATGACTCTTTGCAGGAGGGAATGATACCGCCCTCCCCAAAGGAGGCAGTGGTGAGCCTCCTTCTCAAGGGGCCATCTTTGTATCGAACAGTATTAGGCAACTTTTGCTCAGTCTCCAATCTTCCCTTTTCAGAGAAGGCTGTTAAGAGGATTTCTGATGCACAGTTACAAAGGCTCCTGGACGAAGCAGATTATTTGGATCCTTTTCAGTCTAGGTTCAGGCTGGAGCATAACACTGAAACAGCATTGGCTACACTTCTTGATAACCTTTGGAAGGCTCACAGTGGGGATGGTGCAACCATTATGGCCTTCCTGGACCTCTTAGCTGCTTTCGATAGCATTGTCCATGCTACTTTTGGACCGGCTTCCGTGGTTGGGAATGGGAAGTTCTCTGTTATGGTGGTTCTTCTCCTCTGCATCCCCACCCCGCAATATTGCCTTTTGATTCTCTGAGATCACTATGGCAGCTTGACAATAATTAAAAACTGGCTATGAAACAAAAATAAAATAACATGAATAAAACTGCCTAGAAATTTAAAAATCAAAAGATAATCAGCAAAATTCCATAGAAAATGATCTTACTTATCTTCAGCTTGACAACCCCATGGGCTATCAAACAAAACTGTAAAGGACTTTCCCACACATAAACCCTGCAAATGTGCAAAACTTACTTCCTTTTCCTTAATTTCCAACCAGCGTGGCTATGGGTTGCTCAAGAGCAAGGAAGTGAGGACTGGCAGGAGGGGGGAACAGGTTTTAAAAGTATCAAACGGACCTGATGAACTTGCTCCAACCATCAACAAATTGAAGCCCCCAACCTGTGGCCATATATTTGCCCCAGGAGTACCCAGGAGTAGATTTTGAATTAAGAAAACATGGGTAAGAATACAGCCTAATTGCTAGTTAAGAAATGTGTACAATACTCTCTAAAATGCAATGGAGGAATGTGCAATTTATAGCCCACATACCAAATAACGGCTGCCAAGTTCCTTTTACAGACCCTGGGCTGTCTGCACTGCCTAAAATATCCCCCGGCTGTGCCATGGCCACCTAAGCTCTCTAAAGTTGAGTATAATCTCATAACTTTGTGAAGTCCAGGTGGCTCAACCAAACCAACAACAGCACCACTGTTGCTATGACAGAGACATCAAGACCTCACAAGGAGAAACACAACTGTCCTGAGCAGCTAATGAAGTACTTTAAAAAATTGTTTCACGGTAAAACAAGTTTTGCGGAATGAGTATCACTCCTTCCTCCCTCTCCCTCCAAAAGCCATAAGTCTAGTTTGGAGGAAAAATACTTTTCAACTACCAGCACTGAATCCAAGAATTTATGGATATCTGTTTGCAATTTTCAGTGGACCAGACAGATGGTGCTTTATTTAACTATGGGTACCAGAACAGCTCAACTAAATACATATCCAACATTAGGGGACCGCTTGGTTAAAAAAAAAAGTATTTAAATAAAAAAGGGGAAAGCAAACAGCTTGTCAACAGTTCAGATAGGTTTTCGTCTTCTTTTAACTCCACGATTCTATATTTATGCCCATTGGTATTTAAATGATGACCTTGCCTTATTAAGAGCTAGCAGGTATTGTTACACCATTTGCAAGTGTTTAAGTGCTGGCATAGCTGCTATACATACATTCTGTTTCATTTGAATAGGTTTCATTTGAATAGGATGTGAGGCACAATCTTATTTCACTTAATTTAGCCACCATATTAAGCTGTGACTTGCTAAACTATGGTTTGCTGAATATACCACAATTGACTAGATTCATATAGTATTTGATAATAATCTCAACTCCTGGATATTTGTCCATGTAGACTTTATGGTTACAAGATGGCCTGGTCTGTAGTCTCGAACTGTCTTAACTTTCCAGGGCCAGTTGATTCCTGTTAATAAATTGCCCAGCTCTGGTGTCTTATTTAAACATACTTAAAAATCTTCTTTCTAATATGCCTTGCAAATATACCACAAATATAATCAGTTTTCATTTAATACAAATTTAGCCAAAAAAATAGTAGTAGAAAGGAGAGATATATGGAATGAATGAATAACAGAATAACAGAGTTGGAAGGGACCTTGGAGGTCTTCTAGCCCAATCCCCTGCTCAAGCAGGAGACCCTACATCATTTCAGATGTGGCTGGCCAGTCTCTTCTTAAAAGCCTCCAGTGACAGAGCACCCACAACTTCTGAAGTCAAGCCATTCCACTGGTTAATTGTTCTCACTGTTAGGAAATTTCTCCATAGTTCTAACTTGCTTCGCTCCTTGATTAATTCCCATTCATTGTTTCTTGTCTTCCCTTCTGGTGCTTTGGAAAATAGGTTTGACCCCCTCTTTTTTGTGGCACCCCCTCAAAATATTGAAACACTGCTCTCATGTCACCGCTAGTGCTTCTTTTCACTAGACTTATCAGACCCAAATACTGCAACCATTCTTCATACGTTTTAGCTTCCATTCCCCTAATCATCCTTGTTGCTTTTCTCTGCACTCTTTCTGGAGTCTCAACATCTATTTATATTGCAGTAACCAAAACTGGATGCAGTATTTCAAGTGTAGAATACGATGTGGAATATTATTTATGGGCAATTTTGTAGGCAGTGAATTTGACTGTGCCATTGAGTTTTGAATAGTTAGCCTTAGTTCTACCATCTCAGTTGCGTAGAGCAGGTGTGGGCAACTGTGGCCTCTTTAAGACCTGTGGACTATAACTTCCAGAATTCTGGGAATTGCTGGTTCAGGAACTTTGGGAATTGAAGTCCATAGGTCGTAAAGAGGCCATAGTTGCCCACCCCTTGCTCAGAGTATGACCCCCCCCAAAAAAAATGTCTGCGAGTAGGACAGCCTCCAGATGTTTGGTGGCATTACAGATCCCAGAGTTCCCACTCAGCTAGAAATATCCCCTGCTGTAAAGAATTCAGTGCTTAAAAAATGAGGAAAATATATGTATCACAATGAAGCTTTGGAATTTACTAACAGGTCTGGTTAGAGTAGGATGAGCCCACTAATGGTCATTCTGGTAACTAATGAAGGCTGTAGTATAACCATACTATTGTTTTGAAAACACTTGTTTGATATGTATGGTGTAAAATACATAGCCAGTGGTGAATTTTGAAATTCTTATGGTAAGCACAAAAAGCATGGCATTTTTGGAACATTTCCCCATGTGTTCTTCCCCCACCCCCTTTTGGGGGGAGCATGAGAAACTTTACAATTCTATGAGAGTCCCGGTGGACAATCACTAAAATATAAGCCAGCAGTGTGTTGCAGTAGCCAAAAAAGTCAATGCAATCCTTGGTTGCATTAACAAAGGGATAAAATCAAGATCATATCAGTACCAATTTATAAGACCTTGGTAAGACCACACTTGAAATACTACATCCAGATTTGGATCATATTCTACAAGCAGTATAAGCAGCCATTCCTCAGATGACATTCAAAAGGAAAAAAATAATAAATCTCCTGAAGTTGAGATTCATCAGCCAATCTTACTTGGTCCTGGAAAATTCCTTCCTTGGCCAGCAATGGAATCCAAAACACTATTTAAGGCAGCACATATATTCTTACAAGCTTTTTTTTTTATAAAAAGTCTGTCTACATCAGTCAGGAGCTATTTGTTCAAAAAGAGAAGAGGGAAAGGAATAAATATGATGACTCATTCAACAAGCAAGAAAAATTGCAAAATTTAATTACTTTTAAAAAGGGAAAGTAATTTCCCTTAATCATATAATAATAGTTTTTAGTAGTAAAATCCTTTATTCTCTTTAACTAATGTCATTAAATTGCCTTGTTTACTTTTTCCATTCCTCAAAGCGTTACATATCTTTTGACAATACTAATATCCATAAAAGCGTATGCCTTGTAATTAGCATTTAGAAACACCTGCTAAGGATAACTGGCTTTGAAAGGAAAACTGGTCACAATGCATAAATGTTGGTCTATTTATCCTCAGCCCCTGAATGCTATATTCTGTTTTTGTAGTTAATGAAAAACCAGGCAGAAAGCAGAATAGATGGTGAGGATGTATAGTACTGTGTGCATGTCTCTCTGTGTCAAGGTTTATAACCAAGGTAGGATTCCCTTTCATCTGTGAGTTTTAAATTACTATACTAGTATACTGCCTTCCAAGATTGTTACTTTGCACCCCTGTGATTAAAAAACCATCTTTCTACTCTGGAAATGGCAGCTGCAATCTATTGGCAAAATTATCTCCAATCAGAACTGACAGCAGCAAAGCAGACCAGCTCCACAAGAGCAGTTTGTCATTTTCCCTCTGGCTCTCTCTGAGTTTGACAAGTGACAAGGCACCTATAATATAGTAACAAATGTTCCGGTTTATTCATCCAACCTAAACAAATGTAGACAGTATTTTGTTTTTGCTAATGCAGAAAATGCAGCATTATTCCTTTCTCATTAGTCCTTCTATTAATCAGACTATAACAATGGTCTGTTGTAGATATTCCTTTCCCTTCTTCTCTTCCTCTCTCCTCTCCCAACAAAGGACTAACTTCTTACAAGCATCATTTTACTGGCAGAGCCTTGGGAAGGGGAATGAATAGGCAGGGGTGGGCTGCTGGGGGTTCGCGGGGGTTCGGGCAAACCCTTTGCTAAGACTCTGCGGAGTTCGGCGAACCCCCAAATCCCACTCCTGGCTGGCCCCGCCCGTCTCCACCCAACCCTGCCCCAACTGGGAGAACACTCTCTTCAGCCCAGCCTGATTAGCGGAAGCAGCTGGTTTTCGCTTGAATCTGCCTCCGACGATCAGCTGTTTCAGGCTGCAGGGATCACCATTGCCTATTGCCACCTCCGTGCGCCCCATTTTCAGCCTCAGCGTGCCCCATTTTCAGCGCACTCCAGGTGGCAGGGATAGGAACTGGTGGAAAATGGGGAGTGCGGAGGCTGAAAATGGGGCACCTGGAGGCAGCAATAGGCAATGGCGATCCCTGTAGCTTGAAACAGCTGATTTTCGGGAGGCCGATTCTTTTTGCTGTTTGCTGCAAGGAGGCAAATTGCTGGGAGGCAGAGGCAGATTTCCCCCCCCCCTTGTTTTCCTTCCCAAAAGCTAGCAGCTTGTGCTAATCAGGCTGTGCTGAAGCGGAAGAGAGTTTTTGCTGTTTGCTGTAAGGAGGCAAATTGCTGGCAGGCAGAAGCAGAGGCAGATTTCTTTTCCCTTGTTTCGCTCCCCAAAAGCTGGGTTCCTCTTATACTTTGGGGTATCTTATACTCTGAAAAATATATATATATTTAATAGATTAGAAAATAATATGAGGGACTTCTGAGGAGAACTAGTGACCCTATAGATTTTAAGTATTAGAATTAACTGTTGGAAACTTTTGGAAGTATTTACTTTTGGTGACTGAGAGCAAAATATATTTAATAGCAGTAGTTAGAAGTACCTTAGAATTGAAAACAACTATTTTTGGC
>JANHFL010005845.1:209128-224367 GCA_032468155.1 Oxyrhabdium leporinum
AAGGAAGGAAGGAAGGAAGGAAGGAAGGAAGGAAGGAAGGAAGGAAGGAAGGAAGGAAGGAAGGAAGGAAGGGATTCTTTAGGTACTACAAGAGTATTCCAATCACCTTCCCACATAGCAGCTAATCTTCAAACTAATCTACAAAGGCTTCCAAACTTCACAGCCATTTGCACCTCAGTTCATTGCTTTGTTTCCATCAGATTCTTATATTCTGATCAACAACTGTAATTTCCACTCCCCACTTTATATTACTGGGGGGGGGGGATGGAAAGAGAAAAAGGCTACTTCAGTACAGTTTTTATTCTCTTTCAGGCCAGAATTCACAAAAACACGTTAAAACAACCAATTCCTTAGAACTGCCTAGATTTTAAAAAGGATACTCAACAATTGCTATAAAGTTGTGGCTGAACAAGCCTAATATGCCATCAGTTTAAAAAAACGTAGAATAGGATGTTGGATAAACATACTGAAGTAAGTTAAGTTAAGATGAAACTTTGCCAAGGAAAGAAACAAACTATAATACAAAATAACCTATACAAACTTTGCAGCCACTATAATTCAAGTTTTCCAGGCAAATTTAAATATTCCAAATGAAAACAGTATTGTTTTATAATGGAAATACAATCACAAGGAACACACTGAGAGATAATGCTAGCAAATGCTAAAGAAACTATATACCAAACTCACCAAAGTAACCTTTTATTTTATTAAAAATAAAACAGAAAGCCTCTGGAGCAAGTTCAGAAAAGTAAGCTACTTAAAAAGACTGGCATGTCCTCAAATTCAAATTGTGCAGAAAAAACACTAAGGTAAGGAGTGAACTGTGAAAAGAAAAAAAGTGGGTGGGATGGATGCCACAAAGACAGACAAGGAATGCAGCTGTTAGAAGAGTTAATTCCATAAGGACAGACCTCAAGCCACTATTATTCCTCTTCCCCTTCCCCCACGAAGAAAAGCAACAAGTTCCACAGCAGGATTGGCGACTAAATAATACACAACCAACTACCATTATAAATGGATTTTCTGAAAAGAAATACATTCAAATATTGCCTGAAAGGAACACAAAATGATGGACTTTCAAATATGATTAGGACTTCCCACACTTCGTATATCCTCTGGAATTTTTGCTAAATTTCGCCCCATTAAACACTTAAATACAGAAAATGTATGCAAAGCAAAAGACAGTAAGGCAAATGACAATAGATCCATGCAAAGATAAAAAAATTAGAAAGTAAAGTTAAAAAAATATATTTTACTATTAGCAAAGACACACGTAAATACACTGCATACCTCATTAATCTACTTCCATGAAACAGCTTGGTACAGAGGAATTTGTTAGACTAAGGGAGCAGGGAAAGTATGACAAGGTGGCATTCTTGCTTCATAATATTTCAAACAACAAAACTCCAAGTGTAGCCTAAGTACTCAATAAAACCAATTGTAAGAATAAAAGCGTGTCACTGCTTTTTATTAGTATAAATATTTAGATGAACTGCTCAAAATTTAATAATAGGATAAAGGATACACATAAAAGAACCAGAATATCTCCCACAGTACCCCATCCTCAAATACACAAATACTAGAATTTTATTTTTTTAAATGTATATCCCACTTTATACTTTTTTTACAAATAACCCAAGGCAGCAGCATCCTATTTTCCTCACAACAATCCTGTGAGGTAAGTTGGGCGGAGAGAAATGACTGGCCCAAGCTTTCATAGCTAAGGCAAGACTAAAACTCAAGATCTTCTGCTTTCTAGACTAGTGCCTTAACCACTAGACCAGTCAAACTCACGTCATCACGGTGGTGTCACGTGACATATTGGGACTTTTCCCCCCTTTGCTAAACTGGGTGGTGGCGGGGCCAGCACATGACGCATCTGGCCCACGGGCCATGAGTTTGACACCCCTGCACTAGACCAAGCTGGCTCTTACCTCAGATTAACCCATCACATTATGTCACCACTTAATGTTAATTATTTTTTTGAACTTGCTCCTTTTTGTGACTGTCCTTTCAGTCAGGGTGTTCAGAATTAGCTTGAGTATTCCAAGCAGGAATTGACCAATGCAGGCTAGATTAGATTTATTATTCCCTGTGTTCTAGAATCTTTAATCCTGTTAATACATTCCAAAATAACACATTCCTACAGCAAACTGCTGGTTCATATTTAATTTGGGATCAACAAAGCTACCCAGATCCCTTTCACATGTACTGCTACGGTACTAAGACAAGTCTCTTGTCTCCCACATCATGTACTTTCCCATCTTATACTGCCCCATCCTAATCATTTTCCTATCCAATTACATAATTTTACATTTCTGCCACTTAAATTCCACTTTATTCATTTCAGCCTAGCACATAAATTGTCTATATCTTTTTAAATAACAAATTTAAGCTGTATAGATCTTTTTTAAATAGCAAAAAAGCAGGAAGACACTACTTTACCATACATTATAAACCTAGAATCAGGGCCTCCTGTTTTTGTGAATGGTATAGCATTTTGTAGAACTACTATTAAAAGTTTTTTAAGTTCTAAAGTTTGTCAACTAAATCAATCAACTTCCATGTAATGTCTTACACAGGTCTTTGCAAAGACTCCAAAATTCTATTTTCCATATAGCAGCTCACATCTATCCTTTCTAGAACTATGCAACATTTAAAAAACAGCATTAAACACACCTAATGAAAACCTGTCAATTACCTTGGTCCAAGATTACATTTCTAGTCTCAGATTCTTGGAACAATTAAAACTATACAAGTCAGCATTGTTACTATATAACAGAGCTAAGTAACTGTGTCCTTTTTGGGTTCAAAGCTTATTTGCATTTAAATTGAGGATTCTGGGAAGGACAAGCATATCAGAGAAAATATAAAACCATCACAGTTATCAATATAAAGAATTAAATATACACTTAATATGCATGCATTTGGGGGGGGGGGGGGGATCAAGCCCTGCTTGCAGGCCTAGAATTCTAAAACAAAACATCATGTGACAACTGAGGTGAAAAAAGATGAGAAAGTACCAAGTACATATTTTACCTAAGACAGGAACCAGAGTGAAAGAATGAAATAATTCAACAAAGCACTAATTAGCTAGAAATATGTAAGAAGCAACACCAAGTAATGCATCAAAGAGGGAATCAGAGGTAAGAAGTCATTCATTTTAAATAATTTCTTAATTTAAGATTAAGAAAAGGCCAACTGAATATTTAAGGAAAATTAATTAAGAGGTCACGTCAGGAAAACTTAAGGAGACAATAAATAACCAGAGTATGAATTTAGTATGAAGATTGGCATGGGATGAATAATGGGCCCAAGGCAAAAGGAAGAACTGCAACAAACATGAAATACTTTACCTGTCACCAAATAGTGAAACTACTGAAAGCAATAAATAAAATAACTAAAACTTGCAAATAATAATGAATTGAGAATAGAAAAACAGACCAATAAATGAACATTACCACAGTAATGAATCAGAATGAATTTCTAAGTAACTCTTAAACTATTCCACCACAGAGAGAATAAGACTTGGGATGGCAAGATCCTGACAATGAATTTGTAAAATGTTAGTAGTCATATTAATAAATAGATCTGATCATTACAGCTTCATTTGGACAAACTGGAGGGCAAGTGTAAATAAAATGTTTAAATTGTTTATTTTATGCTTAAAGACATCTCATAAGAAGACCCTGGATATAAAAATCTCCCTCATGATCAATATTATATATAAATTGAATTATCAATATTATATAAAAATTACATGCATCCCCAAAAGTGGATAAGTTCTTCTCAAGGAACAATTGAGTGACATAATATTGGTCTTCCTATTTGTATTATTTTTGCAATGCTAGCATACTCAACCACAAATCACCCCTATATTGTGTGTACAAGCCAGGTTGTGGGGGGGAGTGATATTATCAAATTCTTTAACTAGGATGAATACCCTCTTGCACCCTGTCAACTACACCATTACACAACCCTGCCCTCAATCTCTTGCTTCCCAATATTCTGCTTACACAAGACAATTTCCATCTCATAAGAGCTTGGGCCTGACAGGCAGGATAATTCTATTAAGATGATTCATTATGACTATTATGCTGTTATGACCAACATGCTTTTAATATGTATTTCAAGAGTAATTTTCACAATTCACAAATAGTTTTGACCCTATATTTATAATTAATAGTTTAATATAATTGTTTTTACAATGAGAAACAAGAATAATAAATACATGCAGGTAGTCCTTGGCTTACCACGATTTATTTAGTGACCGTTAGAAATTACAATGGTGCCAAATGAAGGGACGTATGACTCTTACCCAAAGTTACAGTGCCCCAGACATGTGAACAAAATTTCGAGTGCAATGTGCCTGCTGTTATGACTGACTGATGCTGCAGCAGCCTCCCACCTATCTTCCCCCCATTCCACCCCACATGGGCCTGCTTCCAACCTTGCATGGTCCCACACTGCAGCCATATTTATAAATTAAAGCTTCAGTCTACAACCTCTGGAAGGGAATCCCTTGGGCAATTAAATAATTCAGTATTCCTAAAGCAGGATAGTTAAGAAAAGGGGGCATGGATCTATTTTGTCTCCCAACACTGAGAAGAAATTTACAATATCTCTTCCCCAATGACGAAATGAGAAAATTCTTTTCCTGCTTGCTAATATTAGAACCCACTAAATTGGATGCCAGAACTGCTGTTAGGTGTGGTTAAACAGAATATTTGGATAATTGGGAATTCAAGTAATTGAAAGCATTATTTCTAAGAAGTTATACTGATTCTGAATGACACAGTAGATCTAACTGAAGCAAGTTATTATTAATAAATATACAGTTTCATGAACTGAGTGATATAATTCTGAATTATTTAAGCTCTACATTTTGCCCTCAGAAAGAAGATCTGTGGTCAGTCTTGATGAAAAGTATAGAAATTTCATTTCCATCCTCCCCTTTTCCTGTTAGCAATATTTTATAAAGTAATGATTTCATAAAATGCTTTTCTAGAAAATCTCCTAAATTCTAGTGTTAGACCAAGAGTCTAAACGAGGGGTCACCAACCTTTCAGACCTCAGGGACCATTAAATTCATAATTTTAAATCCTGTGAACCACTAATATGAATTTTTTAAAAAGATAAATAGTACTTAGTGCAATATAAAAAATGCAAATAATTTTTCTGCAGACCACCAAAATTTTCTTATGGACCATCTTTATTTTCTTGCATCAAACTTTTGATTGCTTGCTCCTCTGTACTGCAGAAGTATATTTTACATATCAATAAACCCACTCTTTATATTTCAAACTATTGGATCCCTTCTTACCTCAAACACAGTATTTGAAAACTTATTAAGATTCAGTGGAAAGCCAATGTTGCAGATTTGCAAAACTGAATCGATCATGCATTTTAGCAGGCAACCTCCCTATTTTTTTTTCACCAGCCACATTAATTATAGATAAATCACAACATTGTAAAGTTTTATAATGTTAAAAGCTATAAAGTTTTAAGTTTATAAAGTTTTAAAGAATTCTAAGCTGGAAAAATGATATTTTTAAATGTTTTATTTGGCGCATTAGTTAGGATGCTCTTCTGTGACTTGCCATTCCTCATCCCATGTTTTATTTCAATGTAAACATACGTTCACAGAAAAATACCTTGAGAAAACAACATTTGTGAAAAGAGATTGTATTTTGTTTGGCAAGATGAAAACAACTGTGATCCTGCAAATGAATGTGAAAGTTTAAAAATACAGAATGCTTACCCATGAGCTGGATCCAGGGCAATTGCTCTTGGCTGGTCAAGATCTTGCCAGAAAAGAACCTTCCTAGATGTTCCATTGAGATTAGCAACTTCAATCCTATTTGTTTCTGAGTCAGTCCAGTACAATTTTTTCCCAATCCAGTCACATGCCAGGCCATCTGGAGAAAGCAGTCCTGAAACGATGACACTCTGTACAAGATTCCCACTTTGGTTAAAATAAGTCTGTTTGATAGCTTCTTCGCTCACATCTGTCCAGTAAATAACACTCTGTGAGTAAAGGAAGTCCACTGCAGCAGCATCTTCTAAGCCACTGACTACAACCGTTGCTTCCATCTTCACTCCACCTGCATCCACCAGTCTGACATCTCGACGGTTTGCAAAAAGCAAGAGAGGAGAAGCTTTAAAAAAAAAGAAGAAAAATAACACTCAATAAAGAGATTGAAAATCTGCATTCTCATTTACTTCATTAAATGTATCAAATATACCTAAACAATAACTAAGCAAACACTGTCCTTTTATTATATATTAATATCTATCCTTATGAGAATTCTTCCAATTCTAGGTTCTCAAACTACTTCATATTTGAAACATGGTGTTCTCAGTTATTCTCAAGCATCTTATAATTTCATAATAGAATACCAGAACTAACTAGACCCCGTATTCATTTATGGCACAAAAAATCCTTACAACTTGCAAGTAAAGTCATTTATTGCTAAAAAAAAAAGATTTTTAAAGATAGGATCAATCCTACTATGGGTCGCTGTGAGTCAGTTATCTGGCAAATTGCACTGTCATTTACAAACCAACTTTGCTACACTAGATTATCCATCCATCAGTTGTTTTGCTGCCACTGCAGCAAAACAATCTTAAACATTATTTGCTGCCATAAATAACAATAGGCAGATCTCTTACAATGATCTCCCCCAAATAATACAAAACTGTAGTTTGCTACAGTGGTGGCAAAGATTATTTAAAATGTAATAGGACTTCTTGGGGCCAACTTTCAATCCTAGGACAGCTCTAGGATGTAATGCAATAACTACAAAGGGTGCAGAAGCTCTTTAGGACTCCGGGCAGTGGTAATTTCCAATCTCAGCCTTTCTTGGAGATAGTAGAAACTTTCTGCACACAAGCAATTCCTTCTTCACTGACTGGAATAGCGTAATTTTTTTATCCTTTTCAAAATATGCTCAATAAAAGCTGTAAACCGCATGCTAACCATTAAATTAATACTAATAAAGATGAAGAGATATTTCCATTTATAAAATTGTGATGACCATTTTCAAAGGAATAGCATGCTATGCAGTGATCCAATTAATACAAAATAATTTTTATATTTACAGTTAATCTCTTTCAAATATGTCTACAGTTCCCATATTTAAGGTATCAGACCATTAGTGGTGATTTCAGTTTTTAAAATACATAATCAAGGACTTAGACAAAGGGGTACCATCATTAGCAATGTAAAGAATATCAATTTTTTATCATTATGAAAATAATAGTAGGAAAGATTAAACCATCTGGCTCTATTATAGATATCAAAGTTAGAAAAGGTTCAGATTACTGCCACCACACATCTTGTGTTTTAAAATCAAGTTTCTGCATAGCACTTGAATGAAAACTTCCTATTACATATCAGTGTAACAGGAAATATGGACGTACTCAAAGGGGAAACTCACTCAAAAATAGAAAGAGTGGCCTAAGTACCCATCTTCAGTAACAGGACCGTTTTTAGTCACCCATTTATCAAATCAAATTGCTTTGGGGGAAAGTACCTGGGCTTTCAATTATCGGCACGGATTCCCAGGAATTGCATTTAAATAAATACAATTTCATAAAAATAGTAAGGATTCCCTTACATTGAGCTTGAGCAAGAACTTAAGAATACCCCATCTAAGTAGGTCTGAGGCCCATCTTAGTCCAGCATTTTGCTTCCCAATGTGGCCAAGCACACTTTTCTGGGGTTCCTGAAAAGCATGTAAAGCATGCATTATTTCTCTGCAAATGGAATTAGAAACAGTCTAATTCCAATCCAGAAACTACATTGAATTTTCAAGACAAATAGGCTTTTATAGAACTGTTCTCCATGAATGAATCCAATCTTTTTTCAAAGACAAACAAATTAGTATACATAATCATGTCTCGTAATAATGAACTCTACAAAATTAATTAAGTACCATATGAACTATTTTCTTTTATCTGATCTATATCTTCCTTCCAATTAAATGCCCATTGGTCCTATTTCTTAAGACAGGGAGAAAATCTCCATGCCAACTTTCTCTCTACAGTTGTAAATTCATGTCTCCATAATACTTTCTCTACCTTAAAAATTCCTCAATATTCTACCCTTTTCCCATAGAGAAGGTAATAATTTTGGCTGCCTTCTTTGGCAATTATTCTAGTTCTGTTATATCCCATTTCAAATGTAGTGACCTTACATAATGCAGATGTAAATATACTATAGAACATTACAATGTTAACAGACTTGTTTTTATTTCTGATTGATGACCTCTTCCATTTATTTATTTGACATATATTCTGCCTTTAATCAGAAACATAAGGTAGCATGCATACAGCTCCCTCCTCCTATTTTCTCTCACAACAACCCTGTGAAGCAGGTGGTGCTGAAAGAATTAGTCACTGGATCAAAGTTACACAATGATATGTCCTCTCCTCTTATCCACATCATTCGTATTACTAGAGAAAAAAATTGGGTTGGAAAACCTAAAAGACATTAAATGTGTCAATTCTGGGGAGACAGAACAATTCCTACAGCTGAAAAACAATCTTAGGAGTAATATCTAAAGCTTTTCAACAACTGTACAGTTAAACAAACACCACTCAAACATCCCCAACAGACAGATGCTGTTTGGAGGGAATAAAATATGGCAGGTGTGCAGTCTCCATCTAGAAAAGCCACACACACCCTTTTTAAAGGAAATGTAACTAAGACTCAGAGCAGTTAGGAAGATTATTTGATACTCAAATGAAAAAAAAAGGCAGGATGTGGTCTGCTGCAGACAAGACCAGGAATTATGCCTTGGGGAAAATTGCAGATACATGTCTTTATGAACAAACTGCCTATTCAAGCACCATCTCCACTTACACAGAAAGCCAGATCTAACAACTGCACTGAAAACTGCATTTTTTAAAGATGAAACTGTGGTAACATTGTTATCAAGGTACCTGTTATCATTTTTTTTTATTCAATTATCTGAGTTTCGTTCAATTATGCCCCTAGGTACTCAAGAGTTATCAATGAAATGGGATATCAGTACTTGACTCCAAAGGGATTAGGTAGTTAACAATACTAGTTTTGATAATGGAATAAAGACAGACGTGTTTTTAAAACTGGATAAGCCAAATATATCTCAATGGTGTCAGATACAATTGAGTGAGTTTTTCACCTTAACAATGCCTTTAGACATTCTAAAAATGCTCAAACTCAAATCAGCAAGACTAATCTGCCTGTTAAACTGGTGAAGGTAGAACGATACATTCCAGTCTGGAACCACTGATATGGACAGGAGTACCCACCTTTCATTGTTCTAAAGGCCACACAGTCTATGAATAGCATGACAGGGATCACTCACACACAGACCAAGACTGTGCATTTCTGCTCAGTTATCTTAGGAAAATATAGATGAAATACAGTTAATATTTGGCTAACATGTAGACAGGGATACACGGTCAACAAATAATATTCTATAAAAGTGTGCACAGAAGAGAGGCAATCTTAATTAGTCAAAAAACCAGGAAAGAAAGCCTTTTTTAAAACTACAATAGTTGGAATTGCTGCTCAAAACAACCAAGTTTTGCACCCACCCCTATTCATTGGCAGCTACTACTGTAGAACACCTGAAATCCATTGATCACCAACTTCAAAAGATAGATTAAACGTTGATTTTCATGCAGTGAGCCTTCATATTTAACCTGAGTTTAAACTTGTCAAGTACTGCCTTGTGAAGAATGGAAAATTATTCCTTTTATCTTGAAGAAGTGTGTGCAAGTATAGGGGGAATTCACCTTGCAAAAGTATACAGTGGCTTATTGGGTACTTTTGTCCCTCTGAAGTAAACAAAAATTGTAAGTGGGAAATTAATCCAGGAAACGGTTTAGGAAGGCTGAATTGTTATTCTGGGTTTTGGTTTTTGTTTTTTGGTAACTTACCTATCATTACAGCAAGTTATAATTTTGTTATTTAAGCAATGATTAACAAAACATAGAACATAAAAATGGAATGAAAATTCCAAGGTTATAACCAAAAAAACCACCCCTACACAGCTACCATAGAATTTTTTTTTAAATGACTGAGAAGCAAAAATAAAAAATTAAAGAAGAAATGTTAAAATTTGTGGAAGTACATAGCTGGAATGTAGACTGGAATGTACAAAGCTGTCCCAAAGGTGCTTTTCAAAAGGCAACTGGATTTCTTGTTTTTTCACTTGAAAATGTTTTGCTTCTCATTTAAGAAGCTTCTACAGGACAACCATGACCTGAATGATTGAAAATCTCCATAGACATAAAACACAAGGCTATTTTGAACCCTGTTTTGGCAGCTGTAGTGGCCTAACCTGCAAGTAACAGTAGGAAAAATGGGTAGCTTGCCTATCATGCCATGCCAAATGCAAACAGTGCCTCATAGCACAACATGGTCCAATCCTGCTAAATACTTCGGGGATTTCTCCTTCATCTGAGAGCTTCTTGTAGTATTAAAACACTACTAGGAATCCTAAAAATGGTAGCCTCTTCTTAATATTACCCCCCATACTGTCTTTTCTTCTAGATTTACAACATTAATTGTATTAAAGCAGAGATTATGCCATACATAGTATAATAAGTATAATCATTTAACATATTTCAGCAATGCCAGTAAAGTGCAAAAGCTAAAATTAATGCAAAATGATATGTGAACAACCACCACCAATGGAATGGGACAATTCACTGCGGCCAACTCGCCTCTGCCACCTTGCCCCGGCCAACCCATTGTAGGCCAATTCGTTGTGGAACAATTCAATTTATTTATTTTTTTTAATTAAAAAAATATTTTATTTTTTGTCATTCAAATTTCATTTTGTCCATCCTTTTACATCCTTTCTTTAATGATTTTATTCCACCATTTCTTCAATATTAGTGTATCCCTTGCCCCATGATGAGTTGCCCGACAGCAAGTTGGCTGTGACGAGTCGTCTGACAGCATGTTGGGCACAGCAAGTTGTTCTGCAGTGAGTTGGCCATGGCGAATGGGCTGCAGCGAGTTGTCCTAGGCCCAAAAAGAACTTATATTTCTACATAGTGAAGCAGATAGATATGGTACATTGATGAATACAAGCTGAGATGTGAACTCCTACCTCCCTTGCCAATTGGTATATGAGTTGGAATTGATGGACGTTGAAGACAAAAACCACTCAGCCCTTTTGAAATCCTGCGGGCATCAGCAAATAAATAAGAAACACATACTTGCACAGACACACACAAATCCTCACCATAACAGTATACAAAAGGCAGTATTTATTCACATTAAAAACCAATTTTGAAGAGGTTATCTTCATTTCACATCTTTTTCCATTTGGGCACAGTAAGGGCAAATAGTAGATGAAGCTTTACTTTATTCTACTTTGTTTAAAATTTGAAGAAAGAGAAGACTAAAATATATTTTCAGCCTGAGAATAATTTATGCATAGAATTTTCAACAGATGTCAGCAGCTGGCTCTTCAACCTTGCTTTAAATTTCAATAGGCTATGATTTGAAAATTGTTGTTATGCATAGCCAATTCTTGTGAACCAATCCTATCCAAGGAAGTGTATCAAAGTACAAATTACATTTAGTGTAAGTTCTAGTTATGTTAAACATTTTGTTGAGCAACTATATTGTTGAAGAGGAGATATAATCTGAACTCTAAATATATCAAAATAATTTTACTACAGAACAATCCTCCTGGTGCCGTCAAAAATACTGAAGAATATGACTTCCGCTACTGCTAGCTAGAAGCAAATTACTTAATAAAGAATTCAATCATCATATATTTAAAGCAAAAACCCTCACAGACATATAATCTCCTTAAATTTCAAAGTGCAAATGTATACAAATTGAATCAAATAGTATTCTTGAACTAAGCCAGTTAATTAGCTTATTGCTTTCCATAGCTTTTCAGAAAAAATAAGAATAATATTTGAGGAAGATACAGTATATAAATCCTTCTGCTTAATATTTGGTTTTTCTTTAGTCACTTATAACTTGATTGTGACAAAATGAAAAAGTTCACACACTGTGCTCCTTTATTATGATTTGTTCTAGATTAAAGTATTGTTTAGCTATGGAATTTTATAAATTCAAGATTTATGGGTTATGCAACAACTGTTGATAACACAAGAATGACTAAAATCAGGTACAATAATAACTTGCCTATTGTGTCCCTTTCCCACAAGATTTTTTTTGTTGGAAAACAAAAGCTATCTTATCTACCACATACAGTTTATGAACTTATTTGAATAATTTGATTTTGGATCTTTTGAGGGTTCAAGACATTTTGGCAACTTCTGTTTAGAAGTTACCTAAGATCACCATAATAAATCAATTACAAAATCAACTTCCAATATTCATCCAGATCCTAGGACAACACTGGCCAGGTGTATACAACTAACACATAGTCCATGTGGTTTAGGTGTGTGAATGGAGACATTGTCACTTGTACATTCCAATTTACGACTTAGCATATGCAAATCCAGCTAATTTTGGTGTATTCTTAAACCACAGTTAAATCAAACACAGCTTAGCCCAATACATGTAACTCAGTCATGATTCAAACTGTCAAAATCCATCGTTAGAAAGAGAAAAAGATTTATAAACCACAATTAGCTAAACTGAGTACATGAGAAAATAACAGCTCCCTCCTCTTAATGGGAAGTAGCTATAAATTTTTTACCCGCCCTGCTACTCCAGTTTTACAAAACATAAACATCAGGGATAGAATGAAGCAGGTTGCTGTAGAAATAACTGATAGCTGATATGAAAAGGGTATGTTTTAGAAATGTGCTTTTCCTATCCCAGGGTTTTTGTAGGATATAAAATTATCCCAAGGCCATACTAAAACAACACATTTAAAAAAAATAAAAATTAATTTTTATTTGCATTCCATATTCCCACTTCAAACAGTTAACACCTCAAAGACCAGGCAATTTGGGCAGCTAGCCTTGGCTATATATTTTGCACAGGCAAGTGCTGCATATTTTCTGAAATCTTGTAAAAGATGCATATTTGGCACTGTGTAGGTTAAATCTTTTGCACTAATTATAGGTTTCGGAAACCAGACAGATTTATTTCAGAATCCTGGTTTTACTTGGCAGTCTACAGTTTGTTACTACTAACGTTATTATTTACAACGAAATATAGCTCGCTGATTATATACTATTTCATTTGGACAAACTTTCTTTCCCAGGGGACACTTGCATCTAAAAGACATTGTGCAAAACAAAAAGTTGATGTTTTCTGGCAAAGTTGATAAAGGCACATAATAAAAAAAGGGTATTATTTCTTAGAAGTCTCTCAAGTTGTTATCAATTCCTGTACTGTATACAACCTCATTCATCCAGTGTTCTAATGGGGTCTCTAAATTATATCCTCTGCTATAGCGCTAGGAAGCATAGATTTTGGCAAGGCAGCCCAGTGGTTGCAGTACCACGGAGAGCTCCAAAGAAAAAACTTCCTGATCCAATGAGGATGAGATTAAATTCAAACAGGTTATACCTTGGCTGATTCAGCACCTTTTAAACTCCACCCCTTTTTTAAAGAGATGTGGCCTGGAAACAGCACTCCATCTCTCACACCCCTAATGATAGATGCACAACTACATAGACTGCAGACTGAAAGCCTGCACAGCTGGAATACAGGTAGTCCTTGACTTACAATCGTTCAGTTTGTGACCATTCGAAGTTACAATGGCACTGAAAAAAGTGACTTATGACCATTTTTCACACTTAGGAACCATTACAGCTTCCCCCACGGTCATGTGATAAAAATTCAGGTGCCTGGCAACTGGCATGTATTTATGATGGCTGAATGTTCTGGGGTCATGTCATCATCTTTTGCGGCCTTCTGACAAGCAAAGTCAATGGGAAGCCAGATTCATTTAACAACCGTGTTACTAACTTAACTGCAATGGTTCACTTAACAACGGTGGCAAGAAAGAACTGTGGCAAAAGGTAAAATGGGGCAAAGCTCACTTAAGAACTATCTTGCTCAGCAACAGAAATTTTGGCCTCAATTGTGGTTGTAAGTCGAGGACTATCTGTACTAAAGAAGACTGGCACATCAAAGCTGGGCTTTGGTGAATGAGGTTCAATGAATACCCAGGCAGGATTTTTCAGTACCTTGGTTCTGAAAGCATCTAGTTTTGTGATTCCTAGTTCCTTCAAACTCTGAATGTCCAGATTATTGCAGGACAGGGACCATAACAAGAGCTTCCTTCCACCCAAAGGGCTGTATTTGCAGGAGAAATTAATTATAGTTTAGCATCAATTAGTCCCAGATATTTATCCAAGGAACCTTTAAAAGATATAGCAAACTGCAGTTGGTTGAAGCATTTCCTCCTCCTCTTCTGCCAATCTCAGGCATGGCTGGTTAGAACTCCCATTCCTTTTTTTTTTAAGCAAAAAACATAAAGGACTGATGTGAGATTTGAATGGCCCGATATTAGTAGGGGAAGCCTGAAACTTACCCTAGTACATATAGAATTTTATTTTTTAAAAAAAAACAAACCTGGAGTACTACAGCTGCAGAAGTGGTTTATTCAGTAATTCCTCTGGTCATCTATTCCTAGAGACTAGAAAGGAGAAGTTAACCATTGGTTAACTCCTTATCTAGGCAACTCCCTCTTTTTGTGGCAGCTTTACTGGATAATGACTAAGATAAACCAATCAATTTCAGACACTTTATCTTAGCCATAATCTAGCCCTTCGTTTTGCAATTGCAATCCACGTATTTCTGCATAGTGTCTCTGTGCTCAATTTTTTTTTTCTGCAGGTGCTTCATTTCGCTTCCTTTCTCTCACACTTTCTTGTTCCTTCAGCTACCTGGAAATTGTCTTTAAGCTTCCCTACTTGCCTCCACAGCCTTGTCCACCAAGCTTATTTCCTTTCCAGTTTGTAGTTTTTCATCCTCCTTCCAATTTTGCTCCTCTTTCGGGAATACTGAAATACTAAAATGTTTCTTATTATATAAATTATAAAAAATGATGCATATATTCAGCTTGCAAAGCACTCTTCTCCCCCCAAATTGATACAAAATTGATACAATTGATGAATAATAGAATTTTGCTTTCTTCAGAAAGGACACATACGGGTAATGGAGAGATGAAAAGGTTCTGATTTGCTATTTCCACAGAAGATAAAGTGGCCCTGGTGAAATTAAGTGCACATGTATAAATCAACCAGCCGGGCTTCAATACTAAGCTCACCACCCCCCCCCCCCGGTCGAGGAT